>BMAC01001233.1:187046-199086 GCA_014905375.1 Phtheirospermum japonicum
GGGGGGCTGCTGGTTCCTGGTTAGTCCCTTCCTCGTCCTGCGGCGTGTCATCATCATTATTACCACGCTCCATGAGACCCCAAACTTGATGTGCACGATCTGCAGTCTCAGTAGGAATCGACATCGGAATAGACGTCGTTTGGAAGTCCGGACGCGGATATCCCATTTCATTCAGATAATCGGCACGTATCAGATCGGTGAATGACTGTCCAACATATGCAGGAGTGTAAAATTCCGACGTTCCCATCGTCGGAATGTAATCACCTCCTACGTTATATGATGATCCACCAACGTGATCTACATTCAACACAGAAAAAAAGATAATTGTTTTAATATTAATCGTAAGTGAGTGACAAATAATATAGTTGTTAACGAATCACACAATTACCGTGATAGGTGACCGGTGATGGCCCGTGTGCGATTGGGGATACCCTGTGCTCATCTGGAGCATGATGAGATACACTCCTCCGTGAGCCGCTATCAGATGGCCCGTGCGCGACTGGGGATGCCCTGTGCTCATCTGAAGCATGATGAGATACACTCCTCCGTCTTCCGCTACCYGATGGCACGTCCTCATGTAATTCGTGACGAATACAAAGGCGCTGCATCATCTCATCAGCCACCGAGTCAACCACAGTGTGCATACGACGATAAGAGTCAAAATCGTCTTCTCTAGCACCAGAGGATACATGGTGGATTCGCTGGCTCCAATCACCCTACAAAATATAGATGGTTCAATATCAGGTGTAAGAAATAATTAAATTTAATTAGTTGGAAATGAGTTAAAAAGATTTCTTACAATGGCCTTGTAGACGCCGACGTACGAAGGCTGGTATCCTCCCTTTGTATGTCTCTCTAGAGGAGTGATGAAATTCTGTGTATTCTGTTGATACCAACTCCGATATCCGCTCGCCGCCTCCGATGCCCTCTGAACCGGTGGGCCCTCTATCCTCGTGGACCATCATACCTCCCACGCCTGGATCCAGAAATGATGACGCATAGTCCATGCAACGTGATGCTCCTGTGCCCGAGAGACAGCGTGGAATGACTCCACGTCAACCTCTATCCTCGCTGGAGTGCTCTGACGTATGCCGAACTGTCGGGTCACTCGATTGGGAAAATGGTACTCCACAATCGACCAGCAGATGAGTGGGCATTGGCTTAGCCAGTTCTGAGTCAAACATCTATCCCCAAGAACTCGTATCTCCGGTGCATGTAAATCGTAGGGTTCCCATGTCCACTGCACATTTGAATAATCGTCATCAATTCGTCCCACGGGCGTACTACACGACCTCGTCCTGCGGCGTGTCATCGTCCGGCCGGCGACTACTGAGATGCTGACTCAACCCCTTCAGTTTTAGACGGCTCGCACCTTTCATCTCCGCCTCGTAATCCACATCGTATCCTACAAAGAACCTGACGTACTTCGCCCAATCCTCCCTACTCCACTCCACGTCGTCCTCGATCATCGGGGCACCTTCGATTTGGGAATTCTACTCCCCCTGAGTCGTCCAACTGTTCGCTGCCTCCTCGTGTGTGGATCGTGAACCAATTGAAAACTTGCCTCATTCCAGTCCTCCGCATCGGGCAACGGTTTCAAATGCCCCAACAGAGTATGTGCGTAGGTACGCAGCAGTGCTGTAGTAATCCTGGACGTAAACACGAGGATCCGCTCTAAATTCGGTACACGCCTTTATTGCATGGGAGCACGGAATACCGCTGGCCACCCATCGACCACATGAGCACTCTATTCTCGACAAGGAAACTCGAAAGATTCGATCACGAGCTGCTCCGTGCACCTTCACAGAGACTTCGGCCGTCTCTGTCGCCCAATTAAAGCCCCTGACACCATAAGATGACCCCAATTGCTGTCTTTCTCTGAATAGGTTGTATATCTTATCAGCCCAAAATTGCTGCATGTTATGTAATCTCGTCGCATCTTTCAAACGCTCGTAGAAATTTTGAACACTTCGAAGAAATGTGATTCGAACGATGGTGGTTATTGGGAGTCGTCTAGCACGCTTCATAACTCCATTGATGCACTCGGACATGTTGGTCGTGAGGATGCCACACCGTTTGCCGCCGTCGTGGGACAATGTCCACTTACTCTTATCAATGCCATCCAAGTACGCAAATGCATTCGGATCAAGCGCCTTGATCTGCTCCATTATTCTGTGAAAGACTGCAGCCCTCGGTTCTGCTCCAGCTTTGAAACACATATCCTTCAATTTCACCGATTTGGCATGCGTGTTGAAGTTAGAAACCCAGATGGCGTTCCTACACTTCGCGTGAAAACACTCGATTACGGGTGTGAATTCAACACTAAGTGGACACTTTCCAGAGACGAACGTCTACTTGAATTCCTAATCCTTGAGAATGATATCCGAGGATGGAATCCAGATGACGAACTGTTACCAGACAACCGAGTGAAAGAAGCCAAGTGTTTACTTAACTGCTGCTTCAAAAATCAACGTGCCCCTATCTGAGGATGACATCACAACTAGGATTGTCCAACTTCATAAACGATTCAGGTTCTTCAAAGAACTGGTTCGGACCCCTGGTACTGTTTGGAACGGGAATCTGAAATTGGTCTTAGGTGATCATAACGTACGAGAGAAATTTCTGCCTGTAAGTTAAACATGTTAGTTTTCAATTATTAAAAGTATTCTGAGTATTTTATTAATGTTCTAACTTGTTGTGATGAATGCAGGATTGTCCAATCAAAACCTATTGCAACGCTTTTGATGAGGAGCCCTTGCTCACAAAAATGGAAGTACTGTTTGGAGATGTGTTCCCAACAGACCATAGTGGAGGCTCAACCAGTGGAAGTAGCGTTGACCATTGCGGTCAGATATAAGACATACCCTTCTATGTCTCGAACAATATATTTTGCAACCATGTGAAGGAACCAATGCCACGAGCTGTAACTCTCCGAATCAACAACTGCGTACGCTAGAGGCACGACTTGTTGGTTGGCGTCAACTGTAACTGCCATCATCAACGTGTGCTTGTACTTTCCAACCAAAAAGGTTCCATCAACGCTGATCACCTTGCGACAATGTTTAAAAGCCTCGATACATGGGCGGAATGCCCAAAATACAAATCTTAGCATGTGCACATCGGGTATGCCAGAAGATTTGTGTCGCCACTCGACCACTGTCCCTCGGGTTGTACATTTGCAACGCCTCCATGTATTTTGGCAAATATTGGACCGACTGCTCCCACGTCCCGTACACATTTTCACGAGCCCGAGACAACCCTTGCCACGCCTTGTGATACGGCACAAGGTAATCATATTCTTGTTTGACAGCCTGCTGGACATGTAAGGCGCTATATGACGGATCCCCCTCGACGTGGCTGGTAATGAGCATAGCAATCAAATTTTTACACAAGTTGGGTGATCTTTACGTGTAAACGATGCGAGACATCTGTGCTCAGAACCCAATCTCATGATTACCCAAGCACCCCTCCGTTTCGAAACTAGCGCGGAGCCACCAACCGCATTCGGATGATTCGTTCGTACCTACATCACCAAGTGAAATTCGACATGCAAACAATTTTCCAGATCACAGGATTGCTTTCTACCACTCTATACGAACACTTGGCGACGCGCACGGAGTAATCTTTGACAGCCCACATCAAATGACGTTTATCTCTAAATATCATGCCTATTCTCAGCACTCCTTCGTCTTTATTGTAGTACAAGTCCGGCTGAGGGACACCAATAGAATCGATAGGAACGTCTTCGTATACTCGATCGAAAAATGGTATGTTCTTGTACAGTGCGGAGCCTCCATCCGCTCGTTTATGGGTTGTAGGGACAAGTTCATTCAAGGTAGGTTCAAAAGGTTCTTGATCTGGTACGCTACCCCCCAACTGAAAGAATTCCTCGTCAGTTTCATGACCATCATCATCTAGTTCGTCTAAACCATTTTCAGAATCGCTTCCTTCATCTGGTCCGAAACAATCGGCGGGGTAGTCCGAAATCACCGGTGGGAGGATGATGCCTCGGTGGACTCTACATTTGCATATCCACTCTCGTCTCGTAAAATCGATGCATACACGTCGTATTCATTTCCAGAAGACATATTCGCCTATGTGCGCTTACTTCTAAAAATATAAATAAATTCAATTTTTCACATAATTAAATAATTTCTCGCAATATTAAATAATTTCTCAAAGAATTAAATAATTTCTCACAAAATTAATAAATCACACATTTCCATAATTCATAGTTTTTTCACAAGCAATTTCAATAGAAGGTAACAATTAAAGGTCAATATTTTCCATAATCAATTTACAAGAACAAATAACAAAATAATATTAACAATTAACAAAAAAATTCACAAACAAACCTAATGCATTTTCGTACTAAAAAATAAGTTAGGGTCAAGAATTTCCATAGCTAAAATTTTCTAAATATTCACAAACAATTAAATAGAAGGTAATAAGTTAGGGTCAAGAATTTCCACAATCAATTTACATGAACAATTCAAAAAAAACTAAAATTAAAACATCAAAATTTAATATAATACAAACTCAAAATAAATCTAATTGCAATCTAGGTTTAAGTAAAAATAACTATAACAATACCAATAACAATATAATAGATAAATACTAAAACTAACAAATAATTACAATTTACATAAATAATTAACAATTAACAATTAACAATTCACAATTCACAATTCAAGGTAGAAAATAACAACTAATTTATTCAAATTAACAACCAATTTAATCAAATTAACAACTAACAACAAATTCTCCCAAATTAACAATCTACAACTAATTTATTCAAATTAAAAATAACAATAACACACATAACAATAACACTAAATACTACTAACTCTAATTAACTAATATATTAAATTAAACAAAAAAAAAATTGAAAACATACCTCAACTGCTGCCTCCCTTCTCCTCCTCCCGCTTGGTGCAAGTGGTGTGTGGTGAGTGTGGGTTGTGAGGGTTAGGGTTGTTTGTGGGTTATAAAAATCGTCCTAGGCGCCCGCCTAGGCGGCGCCTAGCCGCTAGGCGCCACCAATCCGCCTTACGATTTTTAAAAATCGGCCAAAGAAATCGCCGGGCACCCCACGCGCTGCCCTAGGCGTCCCAGGCGGCCGCCTAGGCGCTCTCGGCGCCCAAGTCGGCGCCTAGGCGCGCCAGACAGTTTTTTTAAAAAATTTTTATGGCCTGAAACGACCTTGTTTTTGGCGCCTATTTTTTTTGATTATTTTGATTTTGTTAATATATGTTATGATATTTTTATTTGACTAATGAACTTATGGATCTATGTTGTTTTGAATTTTGAATCGAACAATTAACTTTAAACTTGTGAATTGTAACTTGTGATGATTACTTTTAGTTTTTGAATTGTCATAGATTTTATTGTGTAGCAGGTATGTTGAAATATTAAATGGTTGGATATAATACTGTAAATTGGGGTATTTATTCACAAATTCTAGGCCCGCCTAAATCCGCCTAGGCCCGCTTAGGCGTCCTAGGCGCTGGCCTGACGCCTAGCAACCGCCTAGCGATTTTTAGAACACCGTTATAAGGCGGAATTTTTTTTTTTTTCAATTTTGCCCCGGGACGCTCTTGGGAGAAGCGTCCCGACCCGGGGCTTTTTTTTTTTACATTTTTCGGCGGGACGCGTTTGGGAGAAGCGTCCCGACCCCGAAATTTATTTTTTTTTTGTCATTTTCGCCCCAAAAACTTTTGGGGACGTACCAGGGGTTCGGATGCTTTTCCAGAAGCGTCCGAAGGGGCGGGACGCTTTTGCCAAACGCGTCCGCCACATTTTTTTAATTTTTTTTAAAACTGATTTAATTATTTAATTTGAATTAAATATATATATTATTTATTTTAATTTTACCCAATTTAGGTGCATAGAATTTTCGGCCAAAATAAAAAGAAATAGAATGTTTTAAATGACATTATTTTAATTGTCATCTTGATTCCAGTAATATGATTAAAATGACAAAGTTGGGTTAGTTTAACAGTAAGAGCATTTTACTGCCTATAGTTGGGTCATGAGATTTTTTTTTTTTTTTTTTTATTGTAAAACTAATTTATAAGACCAAATTAAGAGATTTTATTTATATATATATATATATATATATATATATTATACAGGTGGGTTCTGTGGGAACTATGCCCTGTGAGAACTGAGAATCAATCTCAGTCATTCAAAATATTTGATCAAATGGCCCTTGTTAATTAAAGTATATATGGTAAATTATATTAATTTCTCGGAGTTAGACTTATTTTCATGGTGGCATGCAGGTTATTTTTTGTCATTTATTATTTCCCCAAATCCAAGGAGAAGATCCGTCCTTTTTTTTTTTTTTGCCCACCTTCTCATCTCCCCCAAACTAGTCTCTCTTTCTCACATTCGGGTCCGCCGCTTACCTGAATAGGAAAAATCCGCCGGAAGACCCCAAATAATAGCCACGTCCTGGAGAGTGATCATCGCCTCTCCCACTGGCAGATGGAACGTATGGGTCTCGCGGCGCCATCTCTCTACTAGTGCGGTGATCAGGTGTGCGTCCAACTTATACATCGCCCCGCAACACGCGACACCGTAAAATCCCCAGCCGCTGTAGCACAGACATAACTCGAGGATGAAAACCATCACGCTCGTCCCAAAAAATAAAGCCTGCTGCCCGCTTCATCGTCAAAACCCCATCTATACGTCCACCTACAACGCTCATCGATCTATGTAAACCCTGTCGGCTCAAGAGCGATGATGCCATCTGCAAGGTAGTTACACAGAAACGAGGATGAGATATTAGATGAATATTATTGTTGTTGTTGTTATTATTATTATTATTACTATTGTTATTGTAACCCTAATTTATTATTACTTGTCCTTGCTGTTGAGACATGTCGCAAACAAAAAACGTTAGAAGAGAATGCCAGAACTTGTTCTAGTGCACTGAGTAGTCCGGCATTCCGGTCAGATATAAGACATACCCCTTCTATGTCTCGAACAATATATTTTGCAACCATGTGAAGGAACCAATGCCACGAGCTGTAACTCTCCGAATCAACAACTACGTACGCTAGGGGCACGACTTGTTGGTTGGCGTCAACTGTAACTGCCATCATCAACGTGTGCTTGTACTTTCCAACCAAAAAGGTTCCATCAACGCTGATCACCTTGCGACAATGTTTAAAAGTCTCGATACATGGGCGGAATGCCCAAAATACAAATCTTAGCATGTGCACATCGGGTATGCCAGAAGATTTGTGTCGCCACTCGACCACTGTCCCTGGGTTGTACATTTGCAACGCCTCCATGTATTTTGGCAAATACTGGACCGACTGCTCCCACGTCCCGTACACATTTTCACGAGCCCGAGACAACCCTTGCCAAGCCTTGTGATACGGCACAAGGTAATCATATTCTTGTTTGACAGCCTGCTGGACATGTAAGGCGCTATATGACGGATCCCCCTCGACGTGGCTGGTAATGAGCATAGCAATCAAATTTTTACACAAGTTTGGGTGATCTTTATGTGTAAACGATGCGAGACATCTGTGCTCAAAACCCAATCTCATGATTACCCAAGCACCCCTCCGTTTCCGAAAACTAGCGCGGAGCCACCAACCGCATTCAGATGATTCGTTCGTACCTACATCACCAAGTGAATTCGACATGCAAACAATTTTCCAGATCACAGGATTGCTTTCTACCACTCTATACGAACACTTGGCGATGCGCACGGAGTAATCTTTGACAGCCCACATCAAATGACGTTTATCTCTAAATATCATGCCTATTCTCATCACTCCTTCGTCTTTATTGTAGTACAAGTCCGGCTGAGGGACACCAATAGAATCGATAGGAATGTCTGCGTATACGGTATCGAAAAATGGTATGTTCTTGTACAGTGCGGAGCCTCCATCCGCTCGTTTATGGGTTGTAGGGACAAGTTCATTCAAGATAGGTTCAAAAGGTTCTTGATCTGGTACGCTACCCCCCAACTGAAAGAATTCCTCGTCAGTTTCATGACCATCATCATCTAGTTCGTCTAAACCATTTTCAGAATCGCTTCCTTCATCTGGTCCGAAACAATCGGCGGGGTAGTCCGAAATCACCGGTGGAGGATGATGCTCGGTGGATTCTACATTTGCATATCCACTCTCGTCTCGTAAAATCGATGCATACACGTCGTATTCATTTTTAGAAGACATATTCGCCTATGTGCGCTTACTTCTAAAAATATAAATAAATTCAATTTTTCAACATAATTAAATAATTTCTCGCAATATTAAATAATTTCTCAAAGAATTAAATAATTTCTCACAAAATTAATAAACTCACACATTTCCATAATTCATAGTTTTTTCACAAGAAATTCAATAGAAGGTAACAATTAAAGGTCAATATTTTACATAATCAATTTACAAGAACAAATAACAAAATAATATTAACAATTAACAAAAAAATTCACAAACAAACCTAATGCATTTTCGTACTAAGAAATAAGTTAGGGTCAAGAGTTTTCATAGCTAAAATTTTCTAAATATTTACAAACAATTAAATGGAAGGTAATAAGTTAGGGTCAAGAATTTCCACAATCAATTTACATGAACAATTCAAAAAAATAAAATTAAAACATCAAAATTAATATAATACAAACTCAAAATAAATCTAATTGCAATCTAGGTTTAAGTAAAAATAACTATAACAATTCCAATAACAATATAATAGATAAATACTAAAACTAACAAATAATTACAATTTACATAAATAATTAACAATTAACAATTAACAATTCACAATTCACAATTCAAGGTAGAAAATAACAACTAATTTATTCAAATTAACAACCAATTTAATCAAATTAATAACTAACAACAAATTCTCCCAAATTAACAATCTACAACTAATTTATTCAAATTAAAAATAACAATAACACCTAAATACTAAAACTAACATCTAATTAACTAATATATTAAATTAAACAAAAAAAAAATTGAAAACATACCTCAACTGCTGCCTCCCTTCTCCTCCTCCCGCTGGTGCAGTGTGTGTGTGAGTGTGGGTTGTGAGGGTTAGGGTTGTTTGTGGGTTATAAAAATCGTCCTAGGCGCCCGCCTAGGCGGCGCCTAGGCGCTAGGCGCCACCAATCCGCCTACGATTTTTAAAAATCGGCCAAAGAAATCGCCGGGCACCCCACGCGCTGCCTAGGCGTCCCAGGCGCCGCCTAGGCGCTCTCGGCGCCCAAGTCGGCGCCTAGGCGCCAGACCAGTTTTTTTAAAAAATTTTTATGGCCTGAAACGACCTTGTTTTTGGGCCTATTTTTTTTGATTATTTTGATTTTGTAATATATGTTATGATATTTTTATTTGACTAATGAACTTATGGATCTATGTTGTTTTGAATTTTGAATCGAACAATAACTTTAAACTTGTGAATTGTAACTTGTGATGATTACTTTTAGTTTTGAATTGTCATAGATTTTATTGTGTAGCAGGTATGTTGAAATATTAAATGGTTGGATATAATACTGTAAATTGGGGTATTTATTCACAAATTCTAGGCCCCGCCTAAATCCGCCTAGGCCCCGCTTAGGCGTCCTAGGCGCTGGCCTGACGCCTAGCAACCGCCTAGCGATTTTTAGAACACGGCGCTCTCGGCGCCCAAGTCGGCGCCTAGGCGCCAGACCAGTTTTTTTAAAAAATTTTTATGGCCTGAAACGACCTTGTTTTTGGGCCTATTTTTTTTGATTATTTTGATTTTGTAATATATGTTATGATATTTTTATTTGACTAATGAACTTATGGATCTATGTTGTTTTGAATTTTGAATCGAACAATAACTTTAAACTTGTGAATTGTAACTTGTGATGATTACTTTTAGTTTTTGAATTGTCATAGATTTTATTGTGTAGCAGGTATGTTGAAATATTAAATGGTTGGATATAATACTGTAAATTGGGGTATTTATTCACAAATTCTAGGCCCCGCCTAAATCCGCCTAGGCCCGCTTAGGCGTCCTAGGCGCTGGCCTGACGCCTAGCAACCGCCTAGCGATTTTTAGAACACCGGTTATAAGGCGGAATTTTTTTTTTTTTCAATTTTGCCCCGGGACGCTCTTGGGAGAAGCGTCCCGACCCGGGGCTTTTTTTTTTTACATTTTCGGTCGGGACGCGTTTGGGAGAAGCGTCCCGACCCCGAAATTAATTTTTTTTTTGTCATTTTCGCCCCAAAAACTTTTGGGGACGTACCAGGGGTTCGGGATGCTTTTCCCAGAAGCGTCCCGAAGGGGCGGGACGCTTTTGCCAAACGCGTCCCGCCACATTTTTTTATTTTTTTTTAAAACTGATTTAATTATTTAATTTGAATTAAATATATATTATTTATTTAATTTTACCCAATTTAGGTGCCATAGAATTTTCGGCCAAAAATAAAAAGAAATAGAATGTTTTAAATGACATTATTTTAATTGTCATCTTGATTCCAGTAATATGATTAAAATGACAAAGTTGGTTAGTTTAACAGTAAGAGCATTTTACTGCCTATAGTTGGGTCATGAGATTTTTTTTCTTTATTTTTATTGTAAAACTAATTTATAAGACCAAATTAAAAGATTTTATTTATATATATATATATATATATATATATATATAAGGTGGGTTCTGTGGGAACTATGCCCTGTGAGAACTGAGAATCAATCTCAGTCATTCAAAATATTTGATCAAATGGCCCTTGTTAATTAAAGTATATATGGTAAATTATATTAATTTCTCGGAGTTAGACTTATTTCATGGTGCATGCAGGTTATTTTTTGTCATTTATTATTTCCCCCAAATCCAAGGAGAAGATCCGTCCTTTTTTTTTTTTTTGCCCACCTTCTCATCTCCCCCAAACTAGTCTCTCTTTCTCACATTCGGGTCCGCCGCTTACCTGAATAGGAAAAAATCCGCCATAGCATACCAACATCGAGCTTCAGATCATGCTGCCGTCAACGAAAACACCTCAAACGGCCGTCTCTACATTCTCTACCAAGACCTAAACATCCCAACACGAACCGTATACGATTTGCCGACCTTACCAGAGTACCTCTTCGCGGAGGAATCCCGCGCGCAGTGCCGATCATGGAGCGAGAATCTCAACTACTACACCGGGATCAGCTATCTCGCCGGCGCGACTGCCGGCGCCGCCGGGGGTTTCACCTCCAGCGTCAAGGCTGTCGAGCCGACCGACACCTTGATACTGAAGATCAACCGGATCCTCAACGGGTCTGGTCATTCCGGCAGGTTAGTATGCTAATTTTATATTGTGGATTTACAATATTGCTAATTTTCGTGCTAATTTTTTATTACAATATTGCTAATTTACAATCCAAGTGATGCTGATTTACAACCTCATTGATTCTAGACTCGTAAGGAGAAGAAAATAGTAAGTTCGGCAATTTCAATTCTAAAAAAGCGCACAACAATTGGATTTTCTCGGGCATTTTTGCCTCAATCATTCTGGAGCTACTGCTTTTGCAATCGTTCTTCACAATTATCATCACCCTTTCAGTTTTTGTCACTTTCTTCTCCTAATGGTGAGTCACTTTCTAATAATTGGGGCAGTGTGGTAAAACTACAAGATGTATATTAAATGTAGTTTATTTCTTCTTTCTGTGGTTCTATTAAAACCTTGTTGCTTATTTTCCAAGAGTAATGTTAATTATATATGATCATGTTGAGTATATTTAGGTTGCTGATTTTAAAACCTTTTTGCTTATTTTCCAAGAGTAATGCTAATATTTCATATCGGTGATGCTAATGTTGTTATTATATGTCTATGCTGAAATTGTGAATATTATATGCTAATGTGATTTTAGCATGGCTAATGTTGTTATGTGCTATCATATGAAGTGTAATGCCTATCTGGTATGAGTATGCTGATATTATGTAATCGACAGGCTAAAAAGAAGTTTAATATGATGGCTATCCTTAAAATCTGATGTAACAGCATGCTAATAATATTTATGATCTATTTCTTTTTTTTTTTTTTTTTTGGTTTAAAGAAGTTTTGAA
>BMAC01001233.1:212691-252202 GCA_014905375.1 Phtheirospermum japonicum
AAATACGAAATTGAATTCATAGTTTTGAGTCTCTCTAGAACAGTTTTTTTTGAAAATATATTGAGATGGAAATGAAAATTTGTAAAGACCACCCAAAATACGAAATTGAAAACATGTTCTTATTCGCCACATTTATTTGAAGATCAGATGGAATGATAAACTAAGAAAGGATGGAAATATAATTATTTTTAATGATATTCTAAATTTGTAATGCGAATGCTATTTGAATGGGTTTTCTTGTATTGAATGATTGTGTAAGTAGTAATGTTATGAACATGCTCAGTACATTTGCAAAGTCTTTACAAATTAAAAAAAGCTACAACCATTAATTAGCTTGCGTGATGTTTGGAAGATTAAAATATTATATGCTTTCTTTTTGCGTGAGGATTGCGTGATGTCAAACTTATGAACACGAAACTCTAGTAGCATTCACGTATATGCTCCATGATCTTGGAAGTTTTATTGTAAATAAATCAATTTGTGAATGTACCATTATCAGTTCAATCCTATGTTCTATGGTAGCCTCTTTTTATCCTTTTTTTTTTTTTTTTCTTAAATAGCAATTGTAATAACTAATAAATGATCTGTAATAGCCCACACAGCAACACGTTTGTTTCTTTTGAGAAAAATGAGAACTATGTCACTGTAATTATTATAGTTGTTTGATAATTGATTATGGTAATATCAATTATAAAGAGGTTTCTATGTATAGTTTTTGGTAATATAATTGTTTGATTTTGTCTTCTTTTTCGGTGAAAATCTGCATGAGTTGATTGTGGCTTTTTCAAACATGAAATATGGAAAATATACATTAAATGTTGGTTATATAAGGATATTTTGTATAATGACATGTAAGACCTTCTCTGTTATAATAATTATATTAATTACATGATTAATATAATTGATCTTAACCATACATTTAATCTAATTTAATGGACTATATGGTTCTTAGTTCCCACGTGATCCCAATCCTATATATATATATATTATAAAACATGGTCAAATGCACTTGGACATGAAATTTACTTGGTAATGTACCAATAAAAATGTAACCTGCTAATAAAAAAAATTACACTAGATCAATATTTCGTACAATTTACACTATGATGTCACCGGTATTGATATTTTTGGATATTTCACCAATATTCTGAAGAACAATAAAAATTATCTCCCCTAATATCTATATCTGTGCTACCAAAATAAGAGGGGTGAGTTTTTACAGTGAGCAGAAGCAGAAACTGCAAGGATAGCAAGTACTACTAATATTAACTAAATGCAGAGGAACCAACCCAGTCACCAACTCAAGCCCCAAAATGTTATTGTGTATTAATCATTGATCCATTATTGTGCAAGATGATGAAAGTGCAAATGTAACATATCGAATTGGACTTCTGATGTATTGGAGCCTGGTTGGTATAAGTAGTAAGAAAAGAATAATAAATGAATTCACCGAACCCCCCAAAAAAATCACAATTATCGAAATGTCATAACGCTGCCATCATAGTTGATCTTGCTGCCTCTTTCTTCATTTCTGCAGCTTTTCCACTTCCTCTGAAGTAGCTATAAACTTGCTGCATATCGTTTAAAATGGATGAGTAAGTATAAACAAAGCCAAAAAACCAACACAAACATATTAATATATATATATATATATATATATATATATTATATATATATATATATATGACAAATGTGTCGAGTATTTAACCTGAATCACCCATATGCTAATCAGTGATTCAATGCAGAAGAACGCAAATCCCACAAAGTAAAATGTCTGCAAACATTGCAAGAATTACGGCACCGAGTAGATAACATTTTTATTGTTGTTTGTCATGTACAAGAAAAAATTGATTTATGTGCTTACACCACTATTGTCTAATAATAGTAGCAATTTTAAGTAGTTTAGCATATCCAAGAAAACTAACAGAAAATTTCAAATAGACTAAGAAAATTGATAGCCTTACCCCAACGAGAACATTTTCACTTAAAAGGTCAATTGCAGGCAAGATTCCACTGTCGATGAAAAATTGGACAAGCGTCAACAAGCAATACATAAAAAATAACAAGGATAAAATCAATTAGTTTCAGCCTTCAACATGTGTTCTTTCATTGTGCACAGTTTCTATTGTGTTAATGGGTCTTTATAGCCATTCCTTCTTTAAAAAAAAATGGGTTTTAGCCATTTAAAAGAAGAAGAAAAATGGGGGTGGGGGTCTATAAAAACTATGACAGTCAACATACTTGGCCAAATTTTTTTAAAAAATAGGGCGATACATTCTGTGATCCAAGAAATGATTTCTCGAGACCCATAAATCATTTCTTGGATCTCATAATTGTGTTTCTCAACCAAACATGTTTCTTTCACCCCAAAAATGGCTAAAATCCATTTTTCTCATGGTCAAATAGCCAAAAATCCAGACTCGTTTTTATTTCCTGCTCCTGTTATCGAGTATTTTATCAAATAGGAGTTGACATAAAAAGAATACATACGTCAAAGATTTCCCTCTAAAAATTATTGGAGGGGCAACAGTGGCGAAAACGCAGAAGCCAATGTGAAACTGCACAAGCAAACATACGAAAGCCAATTGATCATCAGACATTTAACTTGTTGATGAGATAACCAGAGGAAACCTATCATATACTTACCACGTAAGACAAGAAGAACCATCCAAAATTCAGAGCACTATCAGTCCTGGAATGAAATAAATGTGTAATCATGCAAAATCAGTATAACTATGAAAGAAGCAGACAAAATACGTGTAATATAAAGTAAAATAAAAAAGTACCTCATTGCACGATAAAGAGGTTTGTACCATAACACATAGGCTCCCGGAACACCAGAAATCAAGTAGATGATAGCGAGAAACCAGATTGTGGGACCTACACGAAGGAAAAATCTGAAACCCATTAACATTCATAACTGAACAAATCAAGAAGGCAGTAAAAACGAAATTCACCACCTACCTTCTCCCTTGATCCAAGCTACAGTAACTGCTGCAACATTCCACAGGAGACAACCTATCAGACCTGCAACTCGCCAATTACAGATTATCAAGAAAATCACTATGATTTCAGAACTAGAACTACATGGCTGTTGATTAACCAACAAATAAGATATGGCATACAAGTTATTTAGCTAAGCAGTCCTAGAGCCTTCTAGCTAAAAATGATAAATTCCAAGCAAAACCCAAGTTTTATTTTTGTTTATCCCTTTTTATTTTGCATTTTTCTGAATTTTCCTATTGGATTTCGTTGTTGTATCTTTATGGTTACAATAATGGATCACAAAGGAAGCTTGACTTTGTCATACCCAACAATGTTGTGAATGCAACATACTGCAACCTCTGAAGATGGATCGGGATCTCAGTTGCAATGTCATGATGAATTATGGGGAAAAATGGAGGCCAGTTTTTTTCCTCAATGACGATTCCAGCTGACAAAAGAAAGGGAAAATAAAAAAGAAAAGAATAATATATTAAACTTTGCATGATAGAATAACATAAAATGCGTTCAGTTTGTTTACTATTAAATAATCAATATTACCTCGCGCAATGGCATCTTCCCTTCTTTTTAGTTCCTACACAGCACCGCAAAAAGTAAATTGGTTAAAATGTGAACAAAAATTAATGAAAGCACAAGAATATATTTAAGAAGAAAAGTTTGAACTCAAAAATACAGTATGATAAAAGCATTTAGTAAGGTGATAGAGGTCACCTGTTCTCTCTTTTTCAGCTCAGCCTCCTTAGCTTGAAGTTCTTTCTCTTTCTTCTTCAAATCCTATCCAAAGTTTAAAAAGAAACAATTACCTCCACCTCTCAAACTCTTGGTAACCTAACAGATATAAGGTTTATCAATAAACCAACCTGGGCACTATCAAGAGGAATATCAACTGTAGCCCCACGGTCGTAATCAGCAGGTTCATGAGGCAGAGGCGAAAGCCTTGAATTCGCAGAGGGAACATTTCCAGTATTCTAAAATATCAGCAAAAAGAAATAAAGAACATTAGAATTAAAAAAAAAAAAAAAAAAAGCTATATCCGGAAACAATGAAAAAACTGTAACGTTGTTCTTTACCAATAAAACAAATGCTTTTGGATTGTGGTCGACAAAATAACATTTGGAATCATATGCACAGTAATCAGAAGAGATTCAGAAAAATGAATGCATAAAATTCTTGTAGTCTAATGAATACATAAAAATGGCACATAGCAGAACAACGAAATGCTTACTGGCATGTAAAATGCACCCCACCACCAAAATTCGATTGACCCCTCCCAGAACCTTTGTCCTTCAAAGAAAGACTCACCCATGTGAAAAAAAAAAAAAAGGAATGGAAATTTTATTTTTGATGAACGCAAAATTGGCAGCCATTACATTTACAGAGCCTGTAAAAATGCCACAAATACAAAATTGACAGCAAAATAGTTCATCCTCTAATTCTGAACAATTAAGAAATGCAATCAACCTTACAATAATCTACAACACCAATGAATCGCAAAACACAAGATACAGATCTGAAAATGCACGCGCCGAACCACCAGAGCGTTATCACATTGTTTCATGAGACATTGTTATCCAAATAATGTCACATTTCAGAAAATCGCCATAACGAATGCAAATGACAAGATCAAATTAAAAAAAAGAAATGAATGGAAAATAAAAAGGAATCAGAGCAATTAGTTATTACCGCAAAAGGGTTCACTTCCTCCTCATCAAATGGGTTGGAATCGCGACGACCGGCCATGATAACAGCCTCTCTTCAGCAAAAAAAACAAAAAACAAAAAAAAAACGCAGGATTTTACGGCAAAACAAGGAATAATACACACGGATCTGGAGAATGTGTGTGAAAATGGTGATCCAGATAGGGTTTTCGGAGTGCTTTTTACGAAAATCGTGGGGAAAATGTCCAACCTGGACTCCGCCGGGGAATTTATATTTTGCGGTTAGTTTTATTTATACGGTATTCAATAAAGAGAATTGATTTCACAGGGAATATTTATAAATGTAGGGTTAGGATTCCTAATTTAGGAAACCTGTATTAAAATTATGTTATCGTGCCTAGATATAGTAGAATTTGTAACTCAGATAAATATAAAAATATAATAAATAAATGGAATAAGTTAAATTAAACTAAAATTAGCTAATATGGGAAAATCACTTGTGTGTTTGCAAACACTTCTCCGAGCTAAACTAGTGTGTGTGTGTGTTTCTTGTCCTAATTGCAAATTAAATCACCAATGAATTTATTTTTTTATCCAAAAAAAGGACTTTTTATCTACTGTTTAGTGTATAAATGGAGGGCAGCATTGGTTTTAATGTTGTTTTGGCTTTAAATGGCGTGGATTAAACCGCTCAACCAAGTAAAGGGATTACTTGTGAATTGTAAATTATTATTAAGGGCTTAGACATATCCATCGCATGTTTTTCTTAGCCGGCTTTTATTTAAATAATTTACTGTGCATATTCAAAAGCCATCGTCATTTTATTTATTTAGTTTATTATTTACGACCTAAAACTAAAGTTTTGTGGATGAGAAATGTATAAGAAATTCATCTCAAACTAGTATTTGTCTCCCACAGACAAATCAGATGATAGATCAACAAAATAAGATACAAAACCATCTTCAATGAATATTCCGTTTTTACTTTTATTTGTAATCTAATTGGTGGTCCGTTTTTACAACGATAAAAATATGCTCTTTCCTTATGCCTAAATAAAAACTGGAAAAACACGTAAGAACAAAGTCGGTCCCAATTTTTAAACACATACAAATAGGGGTGTAAACGGTTATAGTATGGTATGGATTCGGCTATATACATAGGTAGGATACGTGTAGTACTCAACGGGTAATTAGGTACCCAACGAGTAAACGCGTTATTTAAATATTAATTTTATACAATATATGATAAAATCTATATAATACGATATCTTATATTATACAATAATTACAAACATACTATAAAACATTATATTATATACTACAATAACTTTAGTATCAATGCAAAGAATATATAAATTTATACTATTTTGTCGTACTCGCTGTTGTCAAATGTACATAATATATATTAGCCTTGTTTGGTAAAAAAAGGTTTGAGCCAAAATTAGAGGATTTGATTCAATTGAGAGGAATGATCAGTCAAATCCTCTAATTGGTATGTTTGGTAAACTGAGGTTACAATTAATTTTTTTGTTCCAAAAAGCTAATTTTGAAAAAGCTCAATATAAGAGCTTTTGAGAGGTGAGATTTTGAAGATAAATTAAAATGGCAATTTTGTCCTCAAATTACCAAAAAAAAAATTATTAATTTACATACAAAAATATATTACAATTAAATAATAATATTATCCAAATAAATTTAATATATTAAGAAATTTACAACTCAATAAATTTTAATAAATAAGGATTATTTTTTTGTAAAAGTTATTTTAATTATTTAATATATTATAAATTTTGTTATTAATAAAAAAAAATACTCAACAATAAATTGTGCAAATGCCCATTTTTGATCATTTTATACGATCAAACAACAGATTTGAATATTTACCAAACACTTTTATACGAACTACTGATACAATCAACTACTCAAATCAACGATTCCATTATAACATATTACAAAATACAACATATGTCTTGCATGATATTAAAATTATAATTGAATATGCGGTAAAATAATTGGGTAAAAAACTTGTACGTACCCGGTACTATTCATACCGGGTAATACGCTACCCTACCTAAAACCCTAGGTACCCAACGGGTAAAATTGACAGCCCTACGTACGAATCATCTAAATGAGTTGAATAATTGGTCATAACATATGATGCCTTACAGAAATCATTCAAATAGAACGCAGATGTTTATCTTATACATTCATCCTTAGTTATTCACTCAAGAAACTAGAATATCAGATGGAATATATATAATAATAAATTATATTTAAAAAAAAAAAAGATAAAGTCGGTTTCCTTCAGAAGAACAAAAAAATTGTCATAGAAAAGAATATGAATGGAGAAGGCGTAGATATTTCACAACTAAGAATTAACAATAATCCAATAATTGGGTTAGCCCGCCTCTCATCCAATTTCAATGAATATTAGAATTTGCACACAAAAAGAGCACCGGTGAAAGAATAAGGCCGATCATCGGAGGATCTCAAACGGGGCGGCCACTGTTTGCGATATAAACATCTTTCCGAATCAAAGTCATATTAATGTAACCAAGCATCAGTTTCGCAGCCCGCTTTTCCACTCACGCTGCATATCACGTGAATTGATCCCAAAAATTTGCGACAAGTGACCTGTTTTTTCGACACTAGCGATGAGATGTATAAATATATATAAATAAATCTAAGTTAATTAGTCGTCATCTGATCTATGTGGAGACTCCCTCCGTATCAGTTGCATTAGGTCCTGCACCACTTCAGACATCAATGGCCTAAATTCGGGCTCCGCCTACATATTAAAAAAAAAAAAAAGCATATAAGAAGTTACACTAGTGTAAAATCAATAATTTGTAAATTGGCAACTAATTTTACACTTAAACAAGTTCAGCATTTTTCTCTTTGCCTTTTCTCCTGTTTATAGTTCCTTACAGCTCAAAAACTAACAAAAATGATATAGCATCTTGTGGCATAATCATGATACCAAAAAAATCCCAATTAGAAGCAAAATATCATTTTTGTGATTTACTGATTAAATATATCGTTAAAGAGTCTCATGTAAAGTCTTACATAAGAGTGTCATACTTTCCATATAAAAATTCATGTGCAGGGTAAAATGTCGTACATTTCAAAACATTTATTTACATGGCTTAGGAAAGTAAGAATTTTCACTTACAAAATATGGTCGTCTTACGTAAGACGGTCTTACATAAGTGTTTATGGTTTAGAAAAAGCTCGCGTTAAACTAGCTTCAGATGTCATAATTGGGCCAAAAAAAAAAGGATTTGCAGATTATAGACAAAATGACTACAGGCTTGGGTCCAATGCAATCATGAGTCATCGCGAGAACAGAAAAATCAACTTACCAGGACACAACGAGAAATAATGTCGGCAAAGTGTGATAATGACTTAGCAGGATATTTTCCACCTAGAGCAGGATCAACCATCCTCGACAACGCATCGATGTCGTGAAGCTGAGGGATTGCCCATCTCACAAGAAATTGCTCTCCTCTAGTACGTGCCCTAGGAAATCACGTGACGAATAAGAAGACATATAGCATCATAAAATTTAAGGTTGTAATCGCAATCTATTACCTGTCGTATGACATTCTTCCGGTTAAGAGTTCCAACATTACCACTCCAAAACTGTATACGTCACTCTTTGTAGTATATACACCCGACTCAAACTCGGGGGCACCATAACCGTACGTTGTCAGAAGCTGTCCTGACAACTGAGTAAAATAAAAGTAAAAATAAATAAATAAATAATAAAAATTAAGATTCCGATGCTAATATTCCATTGAGGACATTTTTACTGAATATATTTGCTAATGCAGTTTAAGTAAATACATGACATGTATTTTCAACAAAATTAAATTTTACCTGGCTAACAGCTCCTGACAAAATCAAAGGAGCCAAACCACAGTCAGAAACGAGCACAGCAAGTTCGTCATCGAGGAGAACGTTTGCAGACTTGAAATTCCTGTGAATTATGGGTGGTTCACAGACCTCGTGCAGATACCTTACAGAAACAGTTTCCACATGATTAGACACTTAAAAGGCAAATTTTAAGCAGCATAACAATTCCTAAAATTTAAGCTAATTACAAAAATTAACAAAATAAAGAAACACATGTAATAGTTTTAATTTTGAAATTAGAAATAGCCCATTACACAAAAACTTAGGCTAATCAGAGGGGGTAATTATGTTTTAAACTAGAATTGTAGGGCTTTACCCTAGTTAAAGGGAGCCCACCAGCAATAGACGCGCCTGGGTTAGAACCTCACTAGCTGCGTCATTGCCCCAAGCGCAAAGACAAATTTTCCCTAAGCCCAGCCCATCCTTTTAAAGCAAGAGCAAGTCTCCTGTGTGACGGACACATGGATCATTTATCATGTGACGGAGCTCTATACCTATTCGGATTCGGTCCATCAAATTAGGTTGGACTAAGCAGATTTATTGGGTTTGAGACTCCGTCACATGCCAGAAGACCCGTGTGACCGTCACATTTAAGTCTTTGCCTTAAAGCAAAGACCATCAACTTGAGTTCTTTTCTTTCTCGATGTGGTACAATTTATACCACCATATTCTGCCTCTATATACCAAACCTCTAAAATCTGCTTGCAATTTTCAATCAAGATTTATTTATTTTTTTAAATATATTTTTCTTAACTTTCTTAAAGGGAAAATTTACACAACCCTTCAAAATCCTGTGTTATTAGAAGCAGGGTTTCAACTCAATTTAACACAATGATGATACTTACTCTAATGCTCGTGCAGCTCCAAGCGCCATCCTGATGCGCGTGTTCCATGATAGCTTTTTCTTAAACTCATCGTCAGAGTGCAAAGCGTCCTGCAGCGTCCCACAAGGGCAATACTCGTAAACGAGTAGCTTTTGTCCGTGCTCCGAGCAATAGCCCATTAACTCAACCACATTCGCATGACGAATTTGATCGAGACTATTAACCAGCTCGATAAACTGCTCGTCCTTCAGTTGGTTCGCCACTCTTTTTTCCAACTTTTTTATCGCAAACAACTACACAAGGCAAAAAAAATAACAAAATAAAATAATTGTAATAATTATTTAAAAATATATTATTATTATTAATGTGTTGGAGATTTTTTTTTAAAAAATAATTTACCCTTCCATTAGGTAGCTCAGCTCGGTACACATTTCCGAGCATTCCACCCCCGACGAGATTGTCCTGTGAAAAGCTATTGGTATACTGTTGAAGAGATGCGATCGAGTAGGCCTTCACCGAAGTTTTAGGTACATGTCCTCCAGTCGAACGTCTACTTGCTTCAGCCGCTACAATGGGATTCACGATAACCTTCTCCGATGGAAGCGGCGGCGGCGGCGGTGGTGGTGGAGGCGGCGGTGGAGGTGGCGGCATAATATCTATATCGAATCTGCTCAGGTCTATATCGTAAGGGTTCCTTCTAGGCGCTTCGCTCGTCTCTTGCTTCTTAACAACCTCTTCATTTCGTGGTTTTGGTATCGAACTTATGGCTCTTTCTCGATTTTCTTCCTTCTTTCTCACAACAGCAACTTGGGCAGCTGTTCAAAAAAAATAATTAATTAATTAAAGGGTTCTTGTTATAAAGTCCAAATAACGTCACCATTACTCTTGCATACTCCTCCATCCCAAAATAATTGTCATTTTAGAAAAGTTTCACACAAATTAAGAAATCTTACAAAATGACTCATCTACCCTCATTTAAATATAGGAATATTTTAATATATTTTATATTTCCATTAATCATTTCGAAGAAATTAAAACATAATTTGGAAATAATAAATAAGGGTAAAAAGAAGCTAAAACGACAATTAATTTGGGACGGAGGTAGTATTAGTTGAGGATTAAATAATCAGATGGGAATTAAGTATAATCAGGTGAGGATTAAATAGTTGACTTTTTTGACAATTTTCCCAAACTTTAGAATAGTTGCATTGCTCAATTTTAAGGGGGGAAATTAAAGTACCTTTTTCTTCGTCATGGTTCGGTAGGACCAACGGCCCACTATCTCTAGGATTTTCTCGAGTACCGGTGTACGGAGCTATTTCGTGCCTCTTTGGGGTTCTTCTGTACGCTTCTCGTTCTCGTCTTTCCCTGAGGCATCTCGGCAGGAAAAGTATTATTGCTAGGATCAGTATCACGAATGACAGCACGGACGCGATGGATATCCACACAATCCGTCTTGTTCTCGAAGAGCTTCGCGATCCTCCGGAGTTTGAGCCTTGCGCTGTGGATGACGGGCCGTCGGCCTGCCTTGCTGGCGGGTGACGACCGGACGGAGGTGGTTTTTGGTCAGAAGTTGGCGATGGGAAAAACGAGCTTGCAGGTGACTGTGTTGTTCCTGGTCCTGGTGGTGTACCTGGTGGTGTTGGCGAAGGTAACGGAGCAATGCTCGAGTTGAATGGATTCCCATCACTCCTGCATGTCGGAATTAAATTAAATAGTTAAAAGAAGATGAATAAATATTATTTTAGTAAGCTGACCACAAATATACAACTATAGAGTTCAACGTGGTCCGAAATTACTCATGAGCTTGGCTACCAAATTAATTTTCGCATAATTGGGGGCATCTTGAAGAATAATGGCGATTTTTCGATTTCACATGAACAACACAGACAAAAACACAGTTACAATCACAAAATAGTGATAGTCAACTAATATAAATGGAGAAATACCATAAACCTTTCTTGAATAGCCTGCAATTAAATACTGCATATCACTTAACTGGGACGTGGCGTACACACCCAAATAAGGGCGTGTGTTTGCAAACACTTACAAAAAAGTCGGAAAGTGATTGTTAGCTTTTGGCTTGGAAAAACAAAATAGTGTTTTCAGATGCCAACATATGCTAACTAATTCGATAGAATTTAATCAGAATCTAAAAGCACAAGGGAGTGATGATTTTGATTTCTGATTCTACTTCTAGTTCTACAAGTTTATAGGCCTCTTTTTTTTGGTGCCAATTAATCCTTATTCACCTTTAATTGAGTTGCACTTGGAATCTTCAAATTCTTTTTTTATTGTTGCAGGCAATTATTAAACAAACCACAAACTATAAATAATTTTAGTCATACTCCATGTAAAAAAAATACAGCTGATGACAAACTATTATAAATGACATACACATATCTTGCCAAAAAAAAAAGGAACTATTTATACAAATGTGACATGCAACATTCACAGATCAGCAAGTGAATGTTAACAAGTTCAAATTTCATGTATATACAGTCGCCAAAGATAAGGACTGATAACAAACAAACCCAAAAAAAGGGCACTTCAGACATACCGGAAGTTAGGTATGGTTAACAATTTTGGAGGTATTGGCCCGGAAAACAGGTTGTTCTGTATATCTCTGACGCCCAGGGAAAAAAAAGAGAAAGAGAGATACATTAGAACAGTGGCTGAATTATGAGAGCACACGAATAATAAAATAATAATAATAATAATAATAATAATAATAATAATAATAATAATAATAATAAATATCAGGACATATTAATTAAGGCCAAGACGAGTACAAATTCTGAAGAGGGAGATCTTGTAAAACATCAAGAGTTCCAGATAGCTGATTATTCTGCAAATGACTGCCGACGAAATTATTAGCTCCCATTATATTGATAATTTAAAAAAAAAGATTAAAGAATAAAGTTAATCAAAGTAGAAGTTTACTCACAGCGTCTGGAGAGATGGCAAAGTCCCGATTGAAGGTGGCAACTGCCCACTCAAACTGTTATTCGACAAGTCTCTGCACAAAGGACAATAAACAGCCCCCACAAGTCATTGCCATACATAATAAGATAAGCTATTTGTAAGCAGTTAAATATGTTTCGGTATTGGATTCATACAAATTAACCAAAGCCGGAAGGGTTTCAAAAGCATCAGGAATTTCTCCGGTCAACCCGTTCTTGTTAAGGGACCTGAAGTAAAATAGTCAACTGTTAAAAGCAAATAATAATAAGAAACAATACAAAAGTCAAAAGCCTAAAATTACTTACAGAGCTTGCAAGTTACTCAGAGAGGACAAGGTACTAGGTATACTTCCGGTCAGCCTGTTATCTGAAAGAAAACTGCCAAAGGTAAAGAAAGAAACACAATCACATCTTCTTCTTGAGTTAAGCTAACACTCCCCTTTTTCATTTAAATTCACACAAAAAAAAAATAAAAAAGGAAAAACATACATGTTGACCAATGAAGCTGGTAACTCGGACGGTATGCTACCACCAATAAGGTTGTTGTTCATCGTTCTGCAAATTAGATAAAAGACAAAAATCACGGGTAATTATTACGTTTTCTAATTAACATCGCGAAATTGAAATTGACATGTTAGTGAGGGACCCACATCGATGTGATGGAAGAAAAATTCCCGAGGCTGTCGCCCAAGTCGCCTTGCAAGTTAGCCCCATTCAGTGTTCTACAAAGTAAAGATAATGTAAGCATTTTGAATTATAAATTGAAATTGAAAACCAACTATATCTATATAGTCTATTACTAAGAAAATGGTGCATACATTGAGGTTATGGACGAAGAAACAGCATCGCACACGACGCCTTGCCAAAGCTCGCCGCAAGGGTCCCCACCACTGGCGGTCCAGCCCGGTAGAGGCGGCAAGCCCAATGCAGTGTATAACCGGTTGATAGCATCGACTATAGTCCAGAAAAAAAAAATTTAAATAAAAAGAAGCTTCTAGCAAAAGATAAAACCATAATGCTGCGTATAAAACAACAAGCTATACCCATTAGTGACAACATAAAGTAAAGTGATATATAATCTAATTAATAGGGAAATGTATAGAAACTTCATGAAATGCAATTTATATGCCAACACTGAATTTAAGAATAAAATTAGTTTACCTAAAAAGTAGCAGAATAAATAAATTCTACTGTCTCACCACAACAACAAAAATGGAAGAAAAGAAAAAAATACAGGACTCACCGTCACCGAGAATGGTGTATCCCTGAGAAATTCTGACTGCGAAGACCAAAGCAAAAACCAAAAGGATCTCCAAATTAAAGAAGCTCACTACAGATCTATTGCAAACCATTTGTCCAAAACACAGCCCGATATTTTCAATCTACTCTTTCTCTGTATAAACACTCTGCATAGCCAATACATAAAACACCCACCACCAATCTGCAAAAAGGGGAGTACAAAAAAAAGCTCAGAATCAGAGTGATCTCCCCTTAACCGAAAATTGAGTTCAGAAAATAAAAAATAAAATAAAATGTAGCTTCTGAAAACCACCAATAATTAATAAACACACAATTAAATGACAAATGATGAGGATGAGTAAATAATAAAAGAGTTACCAAACATTGGTGAGAGAAATCATGAGAAAATGATGGCACCCTAAGAATGGAAAAATAACATTAATGACTAATTGACTCCATAAGCGCAATGATATCCATAATAGTTAAGCCATGATAACAAATTAAATCAACAGAGAAAAATAAAAACTCCTAAAATTTACTGCATGTGGGGTGTTAATGAAGTTGAAGAACAAGTAATTCAGGAATTCCAATAAGAGCTCGTGATTTTTTTATTTTTTTTTTTGGGGGGGGAGGGATAGCAAAGGAATTCTGAGAACAAATCAAGAGAGAGAAAGATAGGGCAAAGACCTTTACACTTAGCTGGAAAAGAGGGAGAAAAAAGAAAGTTAAAAATGTATAATAAAAGTTGCAGAAAGAGAAGCGGTATGGGGACTTTTTTTTCTCACTTTCTTCGCTCTTTCTCTCTCTAAAAAAGTACACCGGCAAATGTGAGTGAGTGAGTGAGTGGGAAGTCGTATATAGGTATCTTTCTGTGTGGAGTGGGGAGGTAACACTTAGACACCACGCGCGTCGGCTGGGGCGTGGAGTGTATTTCTTATTACACTGACAGAACCGTTGGCTAACGGTTGATTTTAGTTTTAGAGGAAGAGTGCAGCTAGGACGTTCGTTAAGGCGCGTGGGTGCTGTGATTATTGAGTTTTGAACAATTATGAGTAGAAAATAGCCGCCACTGTAGAAATTTGGGGATTTGGAGGGGCAAAAGTGGGAATTGGCGGTGAGTATAGCTATACTGCCTAAAGCCTACGCAAAGAGGCCAAAGGATGTGAATTTCTGTGTTGATGCAGATTTTCTTCTTTTATGATTATGATTAGTACTATGAAAGTTAATTTTATTTTTTATTTTTGCAATTTATAGAGGAGATTTTTTGGATTTATTATAACCAAATGTTTCGAAATAAATTTTATCAATAGGATTCGCTTTACTCAAATACTTGCATTTTCAAGCCCAATTATTTTTGTAACTAAACGATCTTATTGGCATAACATGTAAAATTAAGTTTTAGCAAACACTAAAAAAAATAAATTAGTGATTCTAGTGTTCACTAATTTTTTAGTGTCTGCAAACACTCCTTTTAAGTCCAATGCCAATGTTTGAACAGGCAGGTGATAATAAAAGTGTGACTGAATTAATTTTATGGTGATTAATTATTATTTAGTATTTTATGGTTTTAAATTTTGTTCAAATTCTTGAAACTGAATTATGTTTGGTCAAAGACGAGCGTATTATCACAAAAATTGTTATGTCACCATTATAAAATAATTAAAAATATGAATGTCACACAGAACAAACACCCACATAATAGACTCATTAAAATATTATTAGTTCAAGACTTAAAGTTGAGCATGTGAATATGCTATTTATATATGTTGAATTTGTGCATATATATTTTTTGATTTTAGACTCTTAAATCCAGAAATAAATAAAATCTTAAATTTTGAGAAGTAGACTAGACCAAACAAACAAAATATAAGATTAAAAACTCATAAAACCCAAAAATTACCTATAAAACTCAAATTTCATTGTTAGAAAAGTATAAAGCAATCATTGGCTCTTATATTCTATATCTATGTCAATGGCTTTTCATATGTCGAATTAGAACCAAAAGCATGTTTATGTGACGTTCCTTTTTCTTCTTTCTTCCTTCGAACTAGTGAATAAAAGCTTTACCAGTACAGACGGACCCATGGGGGTGCTGGTGGGGCAATGGCTCCCACCAACAGTTTACCATGGAATCAGGTGTACCTGTAATTTAATATATCATCATATATAATTAGTATATGTCATCACATATAACTGGTACATATCATCACGTATAATTGAAATTCTATATCTAAAATTTAAAATTTTAAAATTAAAAAAATAAACTTAAAATAAAAAATTAAACCCTAAAAACGGAAAATTAATCCCTAAAATAAAAAACTAAACCCTAAAATTGAATATTAAACTCTAAATCCTAAATTTCTATCGCATATCATCACATATAACTAACATATATCATCACATATAACTGGCAGAATGATAGAAATAAAATGGAAAATTAAATTAAAAAAATAAAAAAAAATTTAAAATGAAATATTAAACCCTAAAAATGGAAAACCAAACCTTAAAATGTAAAACTAAACCCTAAACTCTAAATTTTTGACACATATCATCACGTATAACTACCATATATCATCACGTATAACTGTCAGATATCATCACGTATAACTATTAAATATCATAACGTAAAATAGGGTGCACCTAGCAAGGTGCACCCAGGTCCACCTAATAAATCGCCACCTTCTGTCGGTATCTTAGAATAGTATTATTTAGTTAATATTTTATATGTATAAAAAAATTTATATTTTGTCACTCCTAATAAATTACCTTCTAATTTTTGTATGTCTTTCATAATGTTATATATACATGATAAATTTTCAAAAAAAATAATTTACTAATTTTCAATTGAATCTTTTGTAATCAAGTTATTATTATGTCTTAAAGTTTCTTTATTTTTCATTGCCTCAACCATATTCATTTTATATTAAATGAAATTCTCTTTTACAAGAATCTAAAACTAAAAGTATAATAAGTAAGATATAAAAATACAGTAGAAAGTATTTTTTTTTTTCATAAAGATTCTTTATTTTTCATTGCCTCAATCATATTCATTTTATAGTAAATGAAATTTTCTTTTACAAGAATCTAAAACTAAAAGTAAAAGTATAATAAGTAAGATATAAAAATACGGTAAAAAAATTTTTTTTTTCATATTTTTCATTCAAATAAATATTTTTTCTATTATTTTCAAGTTAATATTTAGTAAGTCCAAAAATAATTCTCGACCCCTATACATTTTTTCTTTACTTAAACTTTCCTAATTCGCCCTTTCTAAAAATCTTGCGTCCGTACAGCAAGACTAAAGATTGATTAATTTGATTTCATGTATATACACTAGAAAATCAAGATTGTGTTTGTAAATTTAGATTAACAAGAATTATTAAATAATTTTTTCACCTGAAGGTACAAGTTCCACTATTAAAATAAAGGCTTACAAAACAATAATATGTAAAAGAAAAGTACTCGGCGCAATGAAAATAAAGAAATTTATTAAACATAATTTATTAAACAAGAACAGTATAACAATTTAAAACTATAAATCATTCTTATTTCTAAAGATCATGTAAATGTTTGAGAACTATCAAAAGCAAACTTGTCAAATTACCAAAATCTTGAAATCAAATTTTGAAGACTTCCTTATAATCTATATTACATGTCTTATTGACAATGATGTCATCTTCATTACAGCAAAAAGATTTGTTGAGCAGAATTGTTGTGTAGCTTATATTCGAGTCTATAATTTATATATCTAATGTATATTGCAACGCAATGGATTGTAAAATATTTATTTATGTTCTTACAAATAGATAATATACCATATATATGGGATATTAGATATATATAATACAATATTAAAACAATTGGTATATGTTGTGAAAGATGCTTCGACCCTGGAAAGAGCTTCCCTTTAGGGTTAGCTTCCACGGATTTTGGACAAAAAATAAAAGGAATGATTTACAGAAATTATTCAATCTAATGGTGTGTGATGGAATGATATTCGGAATAATTGAAAGAAATGATAATCATAAATAAAGATAAATTGGGTTGACTAATGGATAACTGAATGATATTTGGAGTAATTATTCAATCTTAAATGAATGTCTAATCAAATCATATATAAATATCTTAACCATAATATATGAAATTAAATAAAAGAATAATGTCAAAAAGTATGGTCTACCCTGGAAATCGACATACAACGTTGGAAATGGTACAAACTTGAGCAAAACAGGTCATAGTTGATTTCAAAAGATATTAACAATACTAAAATTAAGTAAAGTTACACAATTAACCAATGACAATAAGATTGAAGACCAACCCTGGAATATTTGGAAATATAAACTTGATCTTCGAATTCAAGTGCAACATCAAATGGTTAATAAAAGCCTTGCAACCATTTTGCATAACAGTCGCTTTGTTAATATTATCAAGCCCAGCTGCGACAATGAACTCCCTCCAAAAAAATTTTGGAATAGCCTATCGAACAGAACAATTAATCATAATGTCCACGGTTTTACAAAATAATGTATTTAGAAACTTGGATCGTGTCTATAATATAAGACTTACGATTCGGCCACGTTCGAGATGTGTCTTGATAATTTTCACTTCAACTTCAGGGTCAATAAGATCTGTATCTGGATTAAACCCACAGTGTTGCATACTTGTAACACCCTTAACATCAAAAATGATCACATCGTAAATGTGGTATTCATTATTCATAAAAACAACCTACCAATCCTCCGCTATGAAGTTATCAATTTCAAAAGTACTTCATCCACTTCCAAACCGAGCCTATAAAAAAAACCAATTACATCAACTTGAAAATATAAAAAAAATCCAAATCAATGAAATCACTAAGAAATGTTGGTGGAATTCAAAGATTCTGGTAAACAATTTAGTTTCACACCCACAAATAAAACCGAACTTCAAAAAATAAACCTTATCTCCATCAACGTCAACAGCGACATCCCACGTCACCCCCCGAGCATTATGCAATGTAAAGTATAGATCTTCAAGATCGTTGAAATAGGGTACAATCTTTTTGGGTAATTGCTGAAAAATTGAACACACAAACAACAAACATATTCAGCATAATTTACGATGCATTGCAAAATTGATCTTATTGAAATATATAAGGGTGATGCAAGTATTCTATTTGGATCCAATCTTGAATTTATTAGATTCATAACACAATCAGTTTTAAATAACCGTAGATTTAGTCTATGAATTTATGTCAACCGATTACATTATTCAAAAAAATAAAAACAAGATTTCATAGACTGTGAACATCTGAATATGGAGACCAAGTTTTTGAACTAATCTCCATGTATCTGAATGTATCAATAGCTCCAAATGATCATGCAATTATTATACCATCTACTTCAAATCGAAGTTTCTGAACTAAGCAGAATTCTATAATTATCCCTTTAGAGGGGAATATGATATCAATAATCAGTTTAAAATTATCAATTTCGAGTCTGCAATAATTATTTTCAAAAACTAAATAAATTCTGATATTAATTGATAGAGGAGGATCCAAATAATCTGGATTATAATTGTAGATGATGACTGAGATATACTAAGGACTAAAATCATACCATATAGTAAGCAACAGGTAATAAAATTGTCTTCTTGAATGTGGGAATGAGACTCATTCTTACGTTGGTTTGGTACTATTCTCGAATGATCTGCGTTGAGTTTCACAGACAACAATTGGAGTATAAGAGTTTGTATTTTGTGTTGTGTTCGTTTTGGCTGGCGTCCTGGAAGGGTTTAGCGTGAGAAGATGAATGGTGTTCAAAGAGACGATGTCTCATCAAAGGTAATAATGATAGTAAGTCGGTTAGAATACCAATCTCACTTTCATCTTATATGTTGAAGTTTAATATTTAATTGCTAAAAAAAAAAAAGTTTCCAAAAAAGTGTAATAAGAAAAGGATTTAATATTTATAAATGATTATATTTATATCTAAAATCCAAATGGTTTTCAGCCTCTGTTCTAAAAATCGCTCTAGGCGCCCGCCTAGGCGCTAGGCGCCACCAATCCGCCTACGGTTTTCGAAATTGGCCAAAGAAATCGCTGGGCGCCCCAGACGCTGCCTAGGCGCCGCCTAGGCGCTCTCGGCGCCCAAGTCGGCGCCTAGGCGCCAGACCAGTTTTTTTTTTAAATATTTTCTGGCCTAAAACGACGTCATTTTTTGGCCTATTTTTGATTATTTTGATTTTGTAATGTATACTATGTATTGTTATTTGACTAATGAACTTATGCGTATATGTTGTTTTGGACTTTGAATTGAACAATAGTTTTAAACTTGTGAATTGTAACTTGTGATCATTACTTTTAGTTTTGAATTGTCATAGATTTTATTATGTAGCAAGTAGTACGTTGAACTATTAAATGGTTGGATGTAATTTTGTAAATTAGGGTATTTATTCTCAAATTCTAGGCTCCGCCTAGGCGTTCTAGGTGCTAGGCACTGGCCTGGCGCCTAGCAGCCGCCTAGCGATTTTTAGAACACTGTTTTCAGCAAATCTGATTATGTAGATCGATTTAGATTTGGAATTGTGCCAAACTATTCTCGTTTTTTATATAACAAACAAGATTGATTTGGAATTGATATATTATTTAACATTAAAAATGATACTAATATTTTTATGTAAAACGATAAAAGATCGGACGTTTGACATATCGTTAAGCATCTACGAACATATATGAAAACAGTGACCAAGAAATTTTATTGATATGGAGTACGAAATATCGTTTTTTTAATAAGCTCCTATCTTATTTGGTAAAATCAGCTACCTTGATTGGTTAAACTGATTCAAACAGCTGATAGATGATGACTGATAGATGGTAGCTGATAACTGATAGTTGATAGCTGGTAGCTGAGTTTCAATTAGTGTTTGGTGAATTAGTTGATTAAAATAGATGATTGAAGGTTAATTTACCAATATAGACATGATTAATAAATATAAAATATTATACATAAAAAAATATAAAAAATAAAAGAAATAAAATATAATAATTAATGAAGACTCCCCAAAAGATTATTTCAAGAAAAAAAGACAAATACTTGAAAAATAATTAAAAAGATAATTATAATAATAAATAAAATTTTAATTATGACTAATAAAAATATTTTTCGTAAAATATAAAGTAATATATTAGTTTATAAATAAAATATTTATTTACAATATAAAAGGATAAAAAAGGGTTTTACCAAATAAGGTAGGAGCTTATTAGAAAAATTTACGATTTGTAGTTTTTTCTAAACAGGAGCCTATTAGGCAGAATAAGCTATTAGGAGCTTATTCTTGGTTCTTACCAAGCAGTCTAAAAGAGCTTATTGTGATTGAATAAACTATAAGCACTTTCAATAAGTCCAACCAAGCAGGCCCTAAATCAATGTAGAGTTGGATGGTGGATAAATAAGCTCAAAAGCACTACAGTTGCTTTCAGATAAGTGTACACGTCGAATAAATTCATCTACTCCACCACGAATGATTATTGAAGAGTCATTCCTTACTACTTCAACACTTCAATTAGTAAAACCATAATTTAGAATTGTCTGGGTTGAATTCGCCATATTAGTATCGTGAATGTTCTTCATCCAAAAACACATTGGAATAGGATGTGGAACATACAAACAACATTGTTATATGAGATATAACAATAGTTAATAACATGTTGAATAGTTTATGAGATATTTAAAAAAAAACTCACCAAAAAATGAAGACTCAATGTGATTTTACTAAATTGTCAAGCGAAAAGTAAGAAAAGACGGATCACCATAATCCAAATCAAGGTCATCATATCGCGATATATTGAGAAATTTCTTTTCAATAACAGTGGATGCGAAAATGTTAGCTTCAACTACCAATCCACCACGATAAGTAATTATGAATTGGTCTCTGACTTCAACGTTATTATGGTTGCAGAACGTTTCCAAACCGGTTGCAAAACAAACACCATCGTCAGAACTATTCATTTCTATTGGCCAAGAATGTCCATGCCAATTACGAAAATCAAAATAAATGGGTAGTGAATCCTCGAAAAAGGTTGAAAAGAATTTAGGAACGGATTGCAGTAATTACGAAAAAAATCAAGAAAGGTTGAATAAATGAATATTTTCATATAAGCACATTATCAATAAAGAAATATTATGATTATAATTTAACATAATTTACACTAACGAAATTGCCCGGAGTCCAGTATTTCTTGATAAATTGTTTATTCCGTGGAACATAATACTTCTTTTTAATATTGTAACATATTAAAAAGAATTAAAATTCCAATAAATCAATAATCATATGCGACAAATGAGAATTTCTAAACATACCAACATATGTTTGTCTGAATATGTTATACAAATGCGTCTATTGATCACGTCATTGGGTTGTAGATCCATGGAATTCATGAGAACTTCTCATTGGAGAAAATATTGAACTTGAACGATGTCAAAATAATTATATTGGTGGATTGTGAAAAGATAATTATTTATAAACAAACAATGGTTGTAATTATATATTATCGAATAATTTTTTAACATCAATCTTATACAAAATCTTAAAAAATAACTTGCATGGAATTGAACCTTGATTTTCAAATATTATATGGAATTTATTTTATAAAAGATATTTTTCCATGTATATGTTATTTGCAAGATAGAACTCAAAAAATATTATATTGAATTTACTTTTGTATATAAAATATATTTTAGATGGTAAAAGGGGATTTTAATTTTCCAAATTGACATAAAAAGGGAAAGCGAAAATATATTATTACTGATGTCGTTGAAATTGAGAATTTATATATTAAAACTGATTTCCTGGGCATATTGATATTGTGTAAATCACATGTTTTATAAGGGTTGGAATGATATACGCTATGAAATAATCTTAATGATTCTTTCAATTTCGGACCAGTTATACCAATATTCGACGCTGCTTTTTCGGAAATGCATTAGCGTGCATTAATACGGCATAAATAATAACTAAATAAATTTAAGTTTTGAAGACCCTGTTTTGTAGGAAGTTGATTGATTAACATCCATGAATGGTGACGCCCTCATGTATTGGGCATTGATAAACATAAATATTATGAATCGTGAAAATTAAAATTATGGATAATTGAATTTATTGTTTCAAATAAAATACATATGACAAAGAGAGACTTGAATACAAAACAACAAATATCATTCTCCAATGGTTCAACTGTTCATCGGTTGATTACAAAATAAAAATAGTACCCAAGAGTATTCCAGCAAGATAAAGGCATCAACCAAAGGAAATAATCATAAAGGTGAGATAATCAAGTTTCTTTAAGGTTGTCATGTCAAAATAACTACACCATAAATTGACTATAAAACAAAATAAGTTGAAACACCAATCCTGGTACTTGAAAAAGCTTGAATTCGATTTGACAGTTTTGCCGAAGATGCAAAAAAGAGATAAATTTTCGAAGATAGACACGGTCAGCTTCTAACTTAACATCAACAGTCCATCTCTGAAGATCTTTTCTTATGAATGCCTGATTTTCATTCTGTCTATAAGAACCAACAACTGTTGTTCGCCAGAAAATTCTTGGAATAATCTAACAAATTGAATATATGTGGTCAATAAACAGTTTTCATGAAAAAATGATGAATTAATCGAAAACAGATATGATAATAAGTACTCGCAATTCGTCAACTTTCAATATTTGGTCTGGTCAATTTAACACAAAAAGATTCACCATCCATGTCCATATTATCAGAATTCATTCCACATATTTGAAATTTCTCACTAAGTGAAAGATCAATGATTATAACATCAAGAAATTGATTTTAAAAGTTTCGAAAAAATAATATCTATCCGAATTGAATTTTATTGTCATGTATAAATTAACTCCAGCCAGAATGAAAAGAAACCTAAATAATAGAGAAGTTTTGAAGTGAGTGTGAAATACGAATCAATAAACATTATTTAGAAATTTGAAAAAAAAAATAGAAATGAATAAAAGGACCTTTGCATGATTAATCTGGAGTTGAACATCCAAAATACTCTTGCTTGTATTTCTCAGTATATACATAGTAGCACCACTCTCAATCATCAAACGTCCAACCATTTAGAGGAATTAATTGTACAAAAGTCCATTTTAAGTTATATAAGATATAATCAACAATTGGAGGGATTAACTGTTAAAAAAAGAAAAATATGATTATCATACACATCTAAAAAAATGTCGCCAGAATTGTATAGAAAAAATTAGAAAAAATAGATCCGAAAAAGAAGAAGAGAAAAAACAAGTCGAGAATTGAAAATATGGAAACTAATTGATTTTCAAGATATTAGTTAATAATATATTTCAAAGTTTGAGAAATATCAGTTACTAATTGAAATTAACTTATGAACTTTGAGAAAATCACGAATCTGAGAAAAAACCCTTCTGAAAACAAAAAAAAAAAAAAAAATCAGATCGGGAATTGAGAATATACAAATTAATTTATTAAACAATAGATCCGATGACACCTTGAAAAAAAAAAAAAAAGAGAGAAAAAAAAAACACACCGAAATTTGAAAATATGCAAACTAATTTATTTTCAATATGCAAACTCCACTTCAATAATAGATCGGGAAAAAAGTTGTGAATCTGTTTTGCAAATATATACAATAACAGATCGGGAAATAACTGATCTATATAGAAAAAATGAGAAAAAACAGATCCAAAAATAATCCAAATAATATTTCACTCTGTTTTTTTTTTATCGGAACAATCCAAACAATATATACGGATACAAAGAATATTCCAAACAATCCAAAAACAGATTCGAAAACAATCCAAACAATATTTTAAACAATCCGAAACAATCAAAAAATATATACAAACAATCCAAAAAATTACAGATCTCAGAAAAAACTCTGTTTTTTATGATTTGGAAAAATATTGATTTTCTGAAGAAAAAAAATTACGGATCATCAAATAAATTACGGATCTAAGAAAACAATCCAAACAATATTCATTACCAGAGTATCTTTATGATCTATCAACATGACTTTGAAAATACTGGAATAATCATAGCTAAAACAATGAGGTTTTTGATGATTTGTTCAGATTGAAAAATTAGGGATATTGTGAAAACGGAGAGCAGCGCTCCAAATGAGACCAACCTTACAAATTATATTAACTAAAATAGATTACAAAGTTGTTATTTATACCTCATGAAAAAATTAGTCTTGTCTCAAAATAGATCCCAATAAACCACAATTCGACACCTCAGCCTAGGAGATACCACAAGCTACCACATGTACCCTCGAACGCTCTGCATGCGACACCTCACCACTAATAGTTAACACTATTAACAAAAATGGTGGGTGAGTATGCAAAATCTTAACTTATCTTCCACCCATTATAAGTTATGTCATTCAACATAGAATGTCCAAACTTTCATGGCTATTAACATAATTCTAAACACTTCTTATCGGAATTAAGTAAATAAAAATGGATAAAAAAAGTTGACAACCAAAACTTAAAAGTTTCATAAAGGAATATTATAAAAGAGTAGTTTATAGTCTTCGCACTAATCTAACTCATAATTCTGGATTTTGACATTCTATTGGCATGAAACTTTTTCTGCCATTTTACATATCCGCAAAAATATAAATAACACCAAATTAATAAAAAAGACATCTAAAACCAGCATAGAGTATAGGACAACACAGTATTAATCGCACCTTCAATCATCTTTTGGATTTCCAACCATTTTGAAGTTGAGAAAATTCCAGCAACACCCTCACATCTAGTCAAGTTTTTCATAAACCAATTAGAGAATTACTAATTTACTACTAAATCAAAAATCCAACTAGCTCCAAGAAAAACAAAAAAAAAATATTTCAAATCCCACTTGTTAGAATTGGATCCAAACAAAATAATCAGTTTTAAATCAAGCCATCGCGATCCTACAACTAAGTTGGGGGGCCAACTACCCCCTTTCCATATTTATATTTAAGTTAGTATTATTAGTATTATAGATTTGCCTCCTCTTCGATTTTGATTTGGCACCCCTTCTCAAAATTAGATATCACTGACTAAGGCGGAGGGAGCAAAAAAAGAAAAAAAAAAGTGAGAATTCTTACTAAATCGAATAAAAGATGATTGACTTAACACGTGTTGTACATTGAGAAATATGTTATTGATGGTATTGGTAATGTAGTTATTATGCTAATATTTCATGTTATGGTTTCTCACTTGGAACAATTGTAATTATAATATAATATTTTAACGTGTATTTTATTTTATTAGGTGTTGAGAGCACATCGCCACTGAATATAGACATAATCTATTGATTAGATGATGTGCCCTCGACGCCTAATAAAATAAAATTGGCCAAAACTACCGAGTTCAATAGACCACTTAAAATGAACTTGTTACATAAATTTCTAGTATCATTTTTTTAAATGAAAGGTGAAAAGAAAAAATAGAGGCATTAAGAGGATTTATTTAAATCACTAAAAAATATAATATCATTCAACTCGAGAAATCATGAAAAAATAATTATGATCATATGTTTCATAGTTTCACTTTATCATACCACACAAATTATTCTTCTTCCTCCTCAACTTATCAGTATTTCATTTATACACCTATTTAACAATAAAATCTAAAAAAGTAAAAATAAAAATGCGTACAAGGGTTGCACGACTTATTATAAATACTTCACTTGTACAAGGATTTCTCTTCTTTTGCCGTTTTTTTTTCTTTTTTTTTCTCTCTTTTTTTGAGTACCCATAAAGGCGAGGTACTAGACGAACACGGTTTTTACAACTCAAAAATGAGAGTTCATTGACTCCAATTACTTGTTGCTAAATGCAATTTATAATATTTTCCAATAAGCATATGGAGTTTTTAACGTCTCCAAATATAAAAAGAAAAATTTACAAAAATTCCTATAGAGGGTATCTGAAAATGGGGCTAGTAGAGAGTATTCGACTCTCGAAAACTGCACAAATAGAATAAGGTCAAAACACTCCATAGGTTTCCTACACTTCATGCCCTCACAATTATAATAATATCGAACGAAAATCTAAACAACCTAACCAAAGCATCTAATCACGTCACTTTGTCAAGGTTCCAACCAATATCAATCCACACGACTCAAATCATATACACAAACAAGCATACGAAAGAAAGTACTAAACAAGGACCCCCCCCCCCACACACACACACACTTAAACCATGCAATGCCCACGTTGCCCATAAAATAAAGTACGGTAAAAGAGAAGGGAGAGATACGTCCCTATAGTCGCGCTTGTGATGATGTGTTGAGCATGAAGTAACATCCAACGGGAAGTGGACTCGAGAGGAACCTACAAAAAGGGGTAAGTGAATAAAAGCAAACACAAAAGACACAAACATAAGAATAAAAACATCAAAATGTACAAAAGAAAAATATTTTTATGTTTTTGAAGTTTTTCATTTTTTTAAAATAAAACAAGAGATCAAAAGATTCGGATAAAAATAATAAAAGAAAATGTAAAAAGGGGAAATATTTTTGAAATTTTTTATTTTTTAAATTATTATTATTATTTATTTATTTATTTTTAATTTCAAAATTATTTTGTAAATTTTATTTTAAAACATGATAAAAAGAGGTAAGAAAACATTTAGAAAAATTTTGACATGTAGAACTTCCAGAATTTTTGTACTCTTTTTTTTTTGAAATGAGTCGAAGTGAGCGGGCCGGTTCTTCTAGGTCAGCGTCGATCGACGACCCATCGACGGGCTGGACAGAGAGTTCGTCGACCATGGCGTCGATCGAAAATAAGAGAAAAGAAAGCAAGAACTTGGGTTGCCTCCCAAGAAGCTCTTGTTTAACGTCCAAAGCTCGACGGCTTATATGAGCGATGCTATCCAGAACCCAGGAATAGGTGACGATCGTGACAAGCCTTAGTGTTCTCCAAGAGCAAGAATGGGCGATGATAATCACCAAGGCGGGCACGATAAGCAAGTTTTAGGAATAGAGAAATGAAAGCTTCAACTCGCTTCGGAGGTCGAAAGCGCGAGTAATCAATCACCAAGAAGATATTGAAAGTCAATCGCGTGGAGCGATGCTCGGTCACTGGAAGAACTAAAAAATCTATCGAACAAATGGAACAACCATCAACCAATCCATGCTCCTTCATTTCCTCGATCACCAACTCAGCGCTTCCAAAAACATGCAATGTAATATCCGGTCTTATGTAAGGGCGATCGGGCTCCGTCTCGACTATCTCTTCCACCACCTCAAAATTAAGTTCCAACAATGCATCGGGGCAGAATGAAACGAGGCTCAATAAACTCATCCTCCTCCAAAACCGGCACCACAACTCCACCATCCTCACAAAGAGCAAGTAAGCTCGAATCTCCAACATCCTCCGAGCCCTCCAACGGCAACACCCCTACACTCTTGTCCAAAACTTTATCAAAAAGCACAAGAGGGGTGATGCATTCAACTAAATTCCCAATCTCAATCTCCTTATACACCTCTCCCAAATGAGCGTTCAAGCTCGAATTACCAACATCCCAAGTGGGCTCCACCACATCAAATATTGGCACCTCGTCAAAATTAAGCCATTTTACCTCATCATGGATGTCGATACTAAAAATAGGTGAGACTTCAAGAGGTGGATGTGGATGTGCATACCCAACCGAGTAAGGATCAATATCGAGTGGGGAGTCAGGATGATAGTAGATTTATTGGTTGTGGTCTGGAGGAAGAGGTGGGGTATATTCTTCATAGCTCGGGTAGTAGGGAGTTGAGTCGGGAGGAGCATAAGAGTCGTAGCTCGGATAGAAAGAATTAGGGTCGGGTGGAGCATACGAGTCATATCCCGGGGGGAGCATATGAATCATTATATTTGGGATTATGGAAGTTTGGATTATGAAAATTGGAAGTTGGGGCATAAGGATCAAAATAAGGACCATAGGGATCGTAGTTTGTAGACAGGATCCATTGATGATTCGGAGGTTCAGAGTGAGGGAAGTAGAACACCCCAATAAATGATCGTATACTTTCTCCGACGTTTTCAAGGATTCAGGCTCTAAGTTTCTCAACCATGTTCTTGCCCGATCCTTTAACATGAAGACGAAGAGTCACATCTTCACTTGGTCCTTCGTAAGGCCTAGAAGTGGGAAAGTTCGGGTGATGGCATCGTACTCGCGGATGGACTTAAGCAGATCCTCACTCGGGAGCCCATGGAAAATCGGGGAGTTGCTCGAAGTAGAAATCGTCAAGATCGTACACCCACATCACGAGGCTCAATGAAATGGCCGGCCGAGAGGCATGACAAGCGTACAAATAGTTAGACATTTTTTATTTTATTTTTTTGGAATATTATGTCGAATATCGGGCCTCAAGTGATGCGGTTGGGGTCGTCGAGGTACCTTGCATACACAACACTCAACACACGAGATTAAACGTACCGGTGGAAAATAACAAAAACAAAGAAAAAGAAAAATCACAAACAAACACAAACACAAACAAAAACACAAACAAAGATCACGAAGAGCAAACACAAAAATCACAACCTTTAGCCTTCCCCGGCAACAATGCCAAGTTTTGAATCGAACTTTTTAACACTTACTTTATTATTAAAATAAAAGTTCGTCCGCAAGAGAACGGAGAAATTTTAAGTGGAAAGTTTGAATCGAGTCGAATCTCTCGAGGAAGGCTAATCGAAAGTAATTCTCGTGTTTGATTCACGAATAAGAAAAATAAGGAAGAAGCTACGCTAAACACTTGATCAAGTTTTGGTTTGAAAAGTTGTAATATCTAAGACGGTGATTTAAATGACGAGCAATGAAATCAGAAACTTATAAAAGATTAATAAAACGGGGGTCTAGGGCTCTAGAATCGTCTCCACGATTAATTGGTATTTTATCGAACACTTAATCTACGAGTTGGGGTTGTCAATCCCAACTTGTAGATTAAACACCCAACAAACCCAATTGATTGTTATAAGTAATTCTAGGCACTAGACCCATGAATTCTAACCAACAGTCATCAAGAAACGCAGCAATTCAAACTCAACGCAGGCATGAACAAGATTAAATATAGAAAAAACTTGAAAGAAAATAACAATGGAGAAATAAGATTTTAAGAACAACAATCATTAGCGTATAAATTCTTGAAAATCAAACACCTTGAATCATGAGAATTGCAATGAAACTAACCACCAAAATACGAACATCACAATCCAACAAAAACACATAATCAAAGGAAACACAAATTGGAATAATTGAAGAAAAGTAATTTAAAGCTTACTAATTAATAATGGATAGTTTAATCGTTGGAACGAGGAAATGCACGAAACTAAGTTGCGTCTAACATCCGAGCAATGCTTAAATTTTAAACTCTACTAAAAGCTAAAAATAAAGCTGGAGATTCATGAAGAAAGAAATGAAAAAGTTGAAGAAGAGGGGAAAAATGAAGAACATCCTAGGGCTTGTCAAACCCTAAGGGTTTCAAGAGCTATTATTCTGAGAATGAAAGGTTATGTTTATAGATTTAAAAGCAAGGGCAAAATAGTCATTTTTCCCAAAAATGGTCTGACCACTGATGCTGGAAAATAGCCCCATCGATGGCGCATCGATGGCTCGTCGATGGCATGTCAACTGGGCATCAACGACGCGTCGATTGGGCGTCAATGCACGCGTCGATCAAAGGTTATGCTTCGCGGGTCCGAGTCACGTTTTCGTCAAATCTAGCCAGTTGTGATCCTCGGGAACGCTCCTAGACTTGATCAAATACCCTAAAACAAAGAAAAGCAAAATAACATAAAAACCTATAAAAAGTAAAAGAAAATTACGAAAAACACCAAAAAGACGACAAAGGCTATGAAAACGCAAAATAAGGAAAAATAGGGTAAAATATGAGTAAAACCCAACTAAAGCACACACGACAAGACACATAAATATACAAAAATCACACACAAATATTTACAAATCATGTATTTTTCAGAGACTCATAGGATAGTGAAAATTCATAAGTAGATTAAAACATAGATAACGCAAATTTATAAGTAGATTGAAACATAAATTCATTTTAATTTAACATAGAAAACCATATTCGGAAGAAAGAATTTAGATTAAATTGAGAAAAAAAAAACAGATCACAATCATCATATAGGATAAAATCTCAGTGAAAATGGATTTTCCCAAACCTCCATCTAAAATTCCCAATGATTTAAATGAACAGATCTAAAATAGTGAACCATTATAAAAATCAAATTTAATCTAAACTATATCGGTGTAGTTTTAAAATTCTTAGATATGTATAGTAAACCTACTCAAACCATTGGTCGAAAATTTTCACACTTTACAGGACCCAACATAAATAAGGTTTCGTAACTTAGTCCCCGGAGATGATCAGTACGAACATTGAGCCACCGTGAATGACAGGCGAAGGAATGCCCTTTTTCTGCACTCCAAGTAATCACCCTGCACCATTTTTGAAAACTCTAATCAAAAACATAAAATTGATATTTGATAACCTAAAAGAAAAGAATGAAAAAGCAATTAGAATGCCATAAGAGATCGGTCTTTGTTACAAAGGTAGAATTGGGTCTTTTTCTATGGCAACATAAACTTCCAAAAAAATATGATTGAAAATTTAAAAGGAGAAAAGTATTAACCATTGATCTGCAGTGGAAGAAATTTGTGGGAGGAGACATCAGAAATCCATATAAAACTCTAAAAATCTATTCACATCCCATCCTCGAATATAACAATTTTGGCACTCAACTTTTCACTTCAAAGGAAGGGCATTTTAGTCTATTAGTGAACAAGTTTCAAGCATAAGGGCAGACACTTGTAAATTGAAGAGCAAACACAAAAACTCATGTTCCTTTTTATTATATAGGAGCTAAATAAAAACTTGATACCGACCAACTATTTCAAAAATTAATAAACCATGATAATAATTATTATAAGGGAAAATCCCCATTTCATACACTTCTGAACAAATAAAATCCCATACAATCCACTCAAATCATTTATTCCTATTAAGGTCATATTAATCCCATTAAATCATAAATTATCACTTAAATTTTCAATTATACCCTAATCTAATACATATGGAATCTTAATATGGAATCATTTAAATTGTCAATTATACCTTAATATCTTGATCAATCTATAGCCAATAATTAATTACCTTTGACTAATATCTTTTATTAAATGAATTATTAGTCAATAACTAAGGGAGTAGAATTAGATACTACAAAATAGATAATCAGTGCAATATCCTTGAATTAACGATTTTTCTTTTAAGGTTATATGTAGTAGGTAATTCAGTATGAAATCATAGAATACAATACATAAATGAGAAAAAGTAGTATGGATTCATATGGAATTTCATACTAGCTGAATTAGTAATTTGTAATTAATATTAGTCGTGGTTAATGAGACATGTGAATATAAAATCATATTAAATTTCATACTACAACTAAAACATGAAATATAATGTGGAATTCACATAATATTTGTCTTCCAGGGATATTTAAACCATTAGTAGTCTGAAATTAAATAATTACTCAAAGAAAAACTATTTGTTAACTAGCAGTACAAAATTAATATTATATGTAGTATATAATTCAATATGAAATCAACAAATACAATGTCTAAATGAAATGGTGTAGTATGAATTTCGTACTATATGAATCAGTAGTTTAGAATTAATATTAGTTTTATTTAATGAGGCAAGGGAATGTGAATTTAATAGTTTAGAATTTCAATCTAAACACACACACAGAGACAAATATTATTAACTAATAGTATTAATTATAGACAAAAAGAGGGGGGGAGATAATTAGCTTTGACTTAGGGACTTTATTTATTGTTTTCATAATTAATGAGGGGTAATTTAGTACTAATAATAGTTATTGGGAAGTTGGTTATTAACTAGGACTAAATGGATTATTTAATTTTCCTTTTGGTGTATACGGGAATTATTCCTTATTATAATGACTTGTTTTCAAAGTGAGAGGGTATGTATTTACAAAGCTGCACAAGCCATCAAACTGTTCAGATTTCTAGTCCATCCATAACTTCAAACTTTATCCTTCCCACCAGACAACTACTTTCTCACCATATAGACTCCAATGAACAACAAATAACTACACACCACACACACACACACAAAAAAAAAAGAATATGATGACGACAAAAACACACACAAAAAATGAGCTCAAAATAAGATGAAAAGGCCCTACTTCATCAGCATGCCCTGGAAAAGAAAACAATAACCGCTCAATGAATCTTCCAGTATTTTATATCATGGATTCATATATAACAATTATTATTATGTAATCCCAAGTTTCATGTACGATGGAGCTAAATGTCTACTTTTACTAAAATTAGATCTAAACAAAATCCTAAGCAAAACAGCTCAAAACATTCTCATCTCGTCAGAAGTTGCAAAAACAGTTAAATATAAAAGGTAAAAAAACATTGAATGCACATGACTGACATAACTAGCATCCAATTCATTGTAATTTGATGCACCTTATATATATATCGCTTCATAGTTGATTCTCTCATTCTTGAGAGGTTATAAACGTCTGCTCCAATCTGCTTAGATTTTCATGATTATTATTCTATGATCACTACAAGTCAAATAATGCTCACAAATTTGGGTATTCAAAGAAAAGTATACTTCTCAAACAAGGTCGAAAAAGGTGTAAATAAGGTCCTGTAGCTTAGCCCCATGGAAGTGTCTAGTAAGAACACCGAGCATGTAGTGAAAAATCTTGTATTAGAACATAATTATGTATAAATAAACATGGTATGTATCATCTTTCAAAGAGAAAAAGCAGAATCAAAAGAAAAATATAAACTCAGTCCGAAAAAGAAGAAGAAGTCCTAGATATAATCCCTACAACATCTGAAAATGGTTCTTCACTTTTCCATTTTTCAATCGAAATGTTAACAACAAAAACAATCTTATTTCCAAACTCAAATTAAAGAAAGCAAAACATAAGATCCATAAATCACTACTGATCAAAATTATGTAGAGAATTAAAAAACATCTCATGTTACTAAAACGACTACAATATAAAAAAATCAATTCACTTTGCATCCCAAAACATCCCATGTTCAAATCAAGGCTCACACACCGATTGAGTCTCGTGCGTTAGATTATCCCCCAACAATACTGAGCCCACCCTCATCTTAGATCCTGGGAATGTGAACATGATGATTGTGTCCTTGAATAGGTCGTTGTGCATGAGCGACACCAAAGATGACGTGATTTTGTTGTGGCCTCTAGTGAAGGGAAAAAATATGTGCATGCTTTAGGTTATGAGATTAGGGTTTGTGATTTATTAAAATGACAATTCTGCCGCTCATCCTAACAATACAAAGGAAGGCCTATAAAGGTATAGTAAGAATCTTTGTTTGTTATAAGATTCAGAATTCTTTACTTTTTACTGTAAATGTCAAATCATGTTTGGAAAGTGGATGGTAATTTTTTTTTTATTATTATTATTATATGGGAAAATTCCCATTTAGTTATATATAATAGAACCCAAATCCCATAAAATCCTATGAATATTTTTATTCCCATCTAGGACAAATACATACCATATAGTCCGTATTGACTAGTATATTGACAAATATGCCCAAATAAAATTGAAGAGACAAAAATTCCTCCCGATGGAAAAGAAAAGCAGATTGAGATATCTGCATGGTGATAGAGCATGATTTACGCAAATAGCTTTCACTCCCCACACCAATCGTCGCGCAATTAATTTTCACTGCCCAATCGCCAAGAAACTATGATACACTCGATGAGATTTTAAACTACAAAACAACATATGAGTTTTGTATTCCCGCCATCATCAACAGCTCATAATATCACAAATCCGGTTGGTGTTGTTTTCAAATGGAGACGGATAGTAAGTCATCTATTATATTCTTTTTTTTTTTTTGCAGAAATATTTGTATTCTTCGTAATATTGCTTTTCAGAAAATTTTTGATCTTCTCCTTTTCAATAGAAAAATTCGAAAGTCATCAGTATATTTATATGGAATCTCCAATATTTTGATACGGGGAAAACTGTTGATTTAAGAAATATTTATTGTTCAGTTTTTTTTTTCGAATTTTCTCGAAATAGTTTCGGAATACTCTAAGAATTGTTTTCAGAATTTTTTCGATTTTTAAGCTATTTTTACGATTTTTTTTTCAGAATTTTTTCAACATCGTTCAGTTCTTTTTTAAGAATACTCGCAGAACTGTGTCCGAATTATTTCGGAACACAGATGAATAGTTTTGAATTTTTGAGTTTGCAGAAGAATAGCTCCGAATTATTCAGAATAGCTCCGAATTATTTCGAAACGCAGCATAATAGTTTTGTATTTTCGTTTTTGCAGCCCCAGTCTGCGAAATATAGTTTACAAAATAGTTTCAAATTGTTTCGGAACGATGTCGAATAGTTTCGAATTTTTTGAATTTGCAGCCTCGGTTTGCAAAAGATAGTTTTTAGAATACGTCTGAGTGGTTTCGATATTCTAGAATTTGCAGCAAACATTCTGAAAACAAACATTAAAAACCACATAGTTTCGATTCTGAACAGAGAAGTCTCGAATTTTTTGAGTTTGCAACCGTAGTTTGCAGAAGAATAGCTCTGAATTATTCAAAATAGCTCCGAATTATTTTGAACGCAGTAGAATAGTTTTGTATTTTCATTTTTGCAGTCCTAGTCTGTGAAAGATAGTTTACAAAATAGTTTCAAATTGTTTCGGAACTATGTCGAATAGTTTCGAATTTTTTGAATTTTCAGCCTCGGTTTGCAAAAGATTTTTTTAGAATACTTCTGATTGGTTTCGATTTTCTTGAATTTGCAGCAAAGATTCTGAAAACAAACATTAAAAATCATATAGTTTCGAATTGCAGTAGAAAGTTTGTCGAATATTTTTTTCGTGAAAAATAGTTCACTTTATCACAAATAATTTCTAAACTACTCTTCCGGAGAGTGTTAAAGCATTCGAATACAGATTTTTTGAAACACTGAACCTAGGAACTAAATTTTTGGATTGAACTAACAAACATATTCCAAACTTCATTATTTGGTACTTTAAAACTAGTCGAATACAACCATAACAAATAGATTCCAAACTACTCTATTGAGTATTCCAAATAAGAACTTATTTATTCGAGTGAAGCCACCCTCTTGTTTATTTTCTTTTTTTAATGTTTTAAGAGTGTTTCATCATTGCGTACGTATTTTTCAATCCCAGTTTATATAGTAGTTTAGAATATAATTGCAATGTATTTTCTAACTGAATTCATACTACTCGAGTATGTAGTTTGTTAGTATTCAACTACAACCTTATTCCGCATTGCGAAGCAACTATATTTTGTAGAAATTTTGAAAATTGGTATTTTCAAGTTAGTGTACTTGCAAAAATTTTAAAATTATTTTATATTTATCTCCCAACTACCGTTACATTTTTTAAGCAGTCTTTGCTATTTAATTTTATTTTTCTCAAATTATAAGTTTTACTGTAGTTTGTAATAATTCAAATTTTGTGCTATATTTTTGTTGTAGATTTGTTCGACTGCGGAGGTATCATTGTCATGTGTAATTATGCCGGCGAGACGCTTGTAGTTGACGCGGAGACCGGATTCTCTTTCGATGACCTTGTCCTAAGAGTCCGAGCAAATTGGAGTGAACTAGAATGCATTATTCATTCCGGAAAGTCAAACGTGCATCCTTGGCAATGAGCCGGATTTCAAAGCTATGGTTAATCTACTAATATCATTTGAGTTAGTTCGAGTTAAAGTCGATATATCAAGCAATTTTGTTCAAAACGGAGCCCAGCCTGCTTCTAGATGTTCTGAACAGAGTACTTTGTGATTCTGAACAGAGTAGTTCGCAATTATTAACAGAGTAGTTCGCAATTCTGATTAGAGTAGTTTGTAGTTTCTGAACAAATTAGTTCGCAATTGTTAACGGAATAGTTCGCAGTTCTGAACAGAGTAGTTCGCAATTATTAGCAGAGTAGTTCGTACGTCTGAACATACTAGTTCATAATTCTGAACAGAGTAGTTCACAAATTCTGAACAGAGTAGTTCGTAATTATTAGCAGAGTAGTTCACAATCCTGAATAGAGTAGTGCGCGATTCTGTATAGAGTAGTTGGTAAATTTGAACATGGTAATTCGTAAGTCTGAACAGAGTAGTTCACAATCCTGAACAGAATAGTTTGCAATTCTGAAGAGAGTAGTGTGTAATTCTGAACAGAGTAGTTCATAACTGTTAACAAAATAGTTCGTAATTCTTAATGGAGTAGTTCGAAATTCTGAATATGGTAGTTCTCAACTGTTAACAGAGTAGTTCGTAAGTCTGAACAGAGTAGTTCTGAAATGAGACAATACGTTAAAACGATTCAACATAATTCATAAAATACCATAGTTTACAGACGACAAGAGAAAACAATGAAACATAATGTATTATTCCAAAATGTTTCCCGACAAAGACCTGTACATCAAGTTTGTGGCCCACCATTAAATTCTCTCGGAATACAATCATTTTAAATGCATAAAATAGCAACTAACACACATGTCACTCTCATCGATGAAAGACAAAAAACACCATACACCAGATTTGACGACATAATGTAGTCCTAAGTTTTACTACAAACTAGTGCCAACTATTGATTCAATGACTTCAGCCTTGAACCTATTCATGACATCAATCTGAAAGTCCACGGGAAAGTCTTGGTTCAACACCACATGCTTCATGAAGTAGCACGTAAACATCGCACAGTCACTCCTGCATATGACACACAGGCATTTTTTAATGGTCCATGAAATGTTTTTTTACATATTTTAAATAAAAAAGTATTTACATTCTATTTTTCTTACGTCTGCCCTTGCGATGGTAAACCATTAACTAGGATTAAAGGTAGTTGACATTGTTGTGTGGAGAGCTGGAGGTTTGCTTTTACATTTTCCCCCGACTTAGCGTCAATGATCGTCTTCTGCATTCACGAAAAACACAACAGTTTGATCGATTTCATATGTTACATTGCAAATTTCCATATTTAAATACATACTACTGTTGACTCATTCAGTCAAAAACTACTTTATTTAAAATGAACAGAGTATTTTTTAGTGTTTTTGAACTAGTTTAGAATTTCTCTACCCTGCTGATTCATTACAAGCATTTTAATCAAGAGTAGTTTTTAATTTTTGAAATGATATTTATAAATTTTATAAAAGTAGTTTTTTATGTAAGAGTAGTTTCGAATTGATACAGACACATGTGTGCAAATGTTTGAAAATGTTCTACTTAACATTCGCCCAATTTCATACCAAAGATTCACCCAAAAACACTGTTGTATCAGTACCGAGCTGTATCTCCAAGATTTTTTTTAAATGATAGTTTATAATTTTTGTAAAACTAGTTTACCATTTGAGACTAAATTTCAAAAGCATACCAGTTTCACCGCGTCGACAAGGTACTTATCTTTTTGAGTGCCTTTACGGGGCCTCTTCGAATTGTAAAACCTCCATTGCTCATTCTCTACGTCCCAAACCAACAATGTCCAGTGGTTGGCGGCCAAACCACTGTCGTTCCCCGTGGACAAATTTGGAAACAAGATCAGTGCCTCCTCATCCCGTGACGCTAGCACAACTTCATTTATCAATTGTTCGCTATTGAACCGCACGATACATGTCTACATAAAATGGATACAATTTTGCACAATTAAGTTCAAATTACATCGAGGAAAACAACTACAGATCCTAATCATGCAAGCTACAAATCTACTTTGTCAATGATTCCGAAYAACRCTGRTCCTAATTACATACTAGTRTATTTGAAAACACGAAATACTCTGCTAATTATACCAATCTACTGTGTACAAAATGGCGAACTACTCTGTTAATCTAGACAACAAATTCCAAACTACTCATTCAATTACCAAACTCCTGATTTAATTCAAAAAGACTGTTTAGAGATTTAACAAAGTCCGCAACATAAACCATGTAGATTTCATTTTTTCAACAGAGAAGTTTGTGATTACGAAATGATAATTTCAATCAAAATGACAACAACGAGCACAACGACAAATGCTATTTATGCAAGCTATAAAGCTAAACTACATAATCCAAAATACTGACTCAATTCGAAAGTACGGGCATAATGTATATCTGGAGCACTCGCAGGATGTGCTTGTGTGACCGCATGCACTACCGGCTCAACAACATCCCCATACCACCTGTTCACAAGCACACGACAGATTAGAGGGAGCGGCCATCTCCTCTGGTACCCTGAGTAAAATACAAAACGTTAAGTTTGAAATATATATGTAACAGACTAGTTTGTAATTACATAATGACAATTCTAAGCAAACTAACATCGATGAAAAGAATAATAAATGATATTTATGTAACATATAAATATACACTACTTGTTCCAAAGTAGCGAGTAAACTCCAAACTACATCATCTAGACTAGATATTCCAAACTATTAATGAAACTCCAAAATACATAACATGCCATTCCAAAAAAACTAAGTAGTCTGCAAGTAAGAAATGAGAGAGTAGTTGTTAATTCTTCACARTACTTATCCAAACTACAAAAACTATAAAATGTAAACTACTCACTCAATCCCCAATGACTGAATCAACTCCAAGGTAGAAATCTAAAACTCAAACTCAATTCAAATGTATTCTTCATAATACTAAGAGAATTCCCAATATAAACTACGTWGTTTGTAAAATTCCAACACAGTAGTTTGAAATTATCWAATGACATTAAGRAGCTAAATAYCATCTACGATCACTACGACAAATGCTATTTATGCAACATGGAAACCTACCGACTCAATATACCTCATATAGATATTCCAAAATACTTGTTGAATCCCAAGAAAAATAACAGAAAATT
>BMAC01001233.1:252907-267146 GCA_014905375.1 Phtheirospermum japonicum
CCACACCTACATAACGCAAACTAATCATTCGATCCAAAATGACTGTTAAAGTGCCAAACAACAAATCTAAACATCTACATCAATTCTAAACTACTCTTCCTAATATTAAGAAAGTTCACAATATTAACAAATTAGTGTGCCATTTCTCAAAAAGTAGTTCTAAATTAAGGACTGACTTTTTATAGCAAAATGACAACGACGATAACTGCGAAAAAAGTTATTTTCATCAAAATGGACAATTACAGATTCCACACTATTTAGTCAGTAACAGACTACATCAACAGCATATTCGAAACTACTCATTCAAATCCTAAATACATAACAGATAATTCGAAAACTACTTTGTTAAAAGTGAAAACTTTTTTTGAAAATTCAAAAATATCTTCCAAAATTCGAAACTACTATACTAAGATTCACAACTACTATTGCATTAATCAAAACTTTTGCCAAAAAAAAATCAAAACTTATTCAGTCAATTCTTAAATGAAAACTAAATGAAAATTACTCACGCACAATTGCAAGATAATTTCCATCAATTCGAAACTACTAATTACGAGAACAAATCCCTAGAAAACAAAAATTATATACTCCTACGATTTCTAAAACACGTACGAAAAAAAGGGAGAAAAAAAATTGGGGCAAAAAGAACGGGGATAGCAAAAAATTGCAAAACTTACTTGATAGGTGGAATCTTCTTCGCCCTAATCGTCATATGACCAGGGTTATTTATACCTGAACTACTCAACTCCAAATGGTAAAGATTACGCAATTACTTCTTCAACCAGAAAATAGTTTCGAATCTCTCAAACAGGCGCAAGGAATGGGTTTTGATTGGGAACAAAAATTTCAACGGATACAGTGGATTTGTGGAAAGAAACCGTATGGATTTTGTGCATCTGTTTCAGTTGGGAATGTGAATTTCCTAGGTCAATTTGCGCGGACGAAGGAATTTGATTTGGACCTGGGCCTCATTTGGAGTTTCGAATTCTCCTTCTCCAGCATCTATTTCCGCAGGTGGATTGGTTTTGATTTGTACAAAAGTTCAAAAGAATCACCTTGGGATTTTTCTTTCCAATTTCAAATTCGCAGGGAAATCTTTTTGATTTTAGGTTTCACACGATTCATATTCTCTTTTCTATTTCTGTGTTGCCGGAATTTTTTCGGGAGTGCGAGATATAGAATATTTTGAAAACCCATCATTTGCGGTTAATTGACAAGAAAGAGAAAGATTATGTGGCGAGGCACACGGGTAGCAATCTCACAGGGTAATATCGTCTACAATAAACAACTTATGATTTTTAGGGAATATTAAATTTGGTAGGACTAGTAGGGAAGTTTTTTTTTTTCTTTTGGACTAGTTGAGAATTTTTCCTTATTATATTTGATGTCAAGTCATGTTTGAAAAGTGGAAAGTGGATGATAATGTATTTTTATATTATATTTGATCTAAAATTATGTCTAAAAAGTGGATGATAATGCATTATTATATTGTATTTAGTAATATTTAATTTTTTAAATATAATGATGATGTGATAAAAGAGATGAGTGTGAGGTTAGCTGAAAGAAATTGTTGGTTGTGGGTTGGAAATTTGAGTCGTAAAACAAACGGGAACTGAGATTAAGAATCCCAATCCAAGTATTGAGAATCTTAGACCAAACTGCCCAACGAGATTGGGTTAAATGCCTTCGTCTGTATAACAGATTACAAACACGAATATGTTTGATAATTGATGGACAATCGAAACTTCTTTCATAAATTAGATTTTTTTTTTTCTTTGACTATATAGTCATTGTTATGATTTTTGAATTTAATTGAATAGTTGTGGTTGAATTAAGTTATATATCATATAATAGATTTATAATTTATTGTATTGCTAGAAATAAATTATTATAGACAGCATACGGGCAGGGAAATCAAATAGATGGGGGGTACTTTAAGAAATTGTCAATATGTTTAAGACCTGTTCAATTCCCGTCTAGGCTTTTCAAGTACTAAACCGGTGCTTGACTAGTATCTGCCGATTTTTTAAGACCAAAATTTTCCTAAATAGAAAAAAAAAACCCATGGTATTTGGGCAGTTGGTCCAAAGTTGTTCTTTCACTTAGTAATTTATGCTTCGAAAATAATGAATTTTACAATGAATTATGTTTAAATCATGGATAGATCATATTTTTTTTATTTGATTAAAAACGCTGAATAAAAGTTTTGATTGTTTATATAATTAATTTATTTATAAAATTATTATAATTATATAATAAAAGTACTGGTCATATATAATGAAAACATGAGTATGCAAGTTAGCAAATAAGAGATGATTCTAATCAAATGTTTGTGTATTTTTTTTCTAAAATCTAAGGTCTAAATTACGTTTAGGAATATTGGCGCAACCAAGGAAAATTAACCTAAATGTAAAAGAGACAAAGTAGATGGGATTTTCTAATGGAATTGATTCTTGTAGGGCCATTGCACGTGGGATTGCAGTGCTTTATCCTTGCTCTTGTCCTTATTCTTAGCTGTACATTAAAATCTAATTATAATAACCTATTTCTCTCTTTTCCTTTTTTTTTTTTCTTTACTTTGAGCACAATCCAGTTACTCGATATTCATGTTTTTAATGATGTAAACATGAGTATTTGTATATTTAGTGGCATCACATACCCTTCTTATAAGGTAAGAAAGTTTAAAGAAAGTAACAAGTGTATGACCCTTATAAGTGGACAAAAAAAAAAAAAAAACATTTGAAAGTTCAAACCATCAATTTAACTCTTGAAGAGTTGCTTCAGAAATTCACGTGGGAAATAATTATTATACAATTAAATTAAAAACTAATCAGCAATTATTCACACACGTTAATTGAATACCAGTAAACACAATAATGATGAGATAATCAACCTATATAACGATACTGTCCGGTGGAATTTTACTAAAATCTTTAGCCATATAGATTTCAACCTAAACGTTTGGAAAACTAAGTATTTATATAATTGTTATTTATTTATTTTTTGGGATTCGGGTAGAGATAGGCAGGGCATTTCCCTGGCATTCACAATATTTGAAAACTTAATTTACAACTATTAAAGTAAAAGCAAACACTTCGGTCAAGTAAGTCAGTTAAATAAAAACACATTTTTGTCGGACCATCAGATTATATGATATAATATTATAATTTATTAATTTTTGTATTCAATTGCATTAGTTTTTCGATCGTGAAATATGAGTTTCTATAATGAAGATCAAGTTATCTGTCTCGATACTATAATGTATTAGTTTTTACTCGAACATTTTGGTTTTTCAATTGTTATATGTGAGTTTTTTTGATCGAAGATCGTCAAGTTTATTATTGAGTAATATTAATTTGTTCTGATGAAATGTGTTATTGGTTTTCCTATTGTGAAGTACAATTTTAAGTACTGAATAATATTCGAGTTTTTTTTATTATTATTATGGAGTATTGGTTTTACGACCATGAAAGTATTGGTTTTGTATATTAAAGAATTGATTTCTATGTAAAAAAAATATTAGAATTAGCAAATCAAATAAATCTACGATAGATAGATAGATAGATAGATAGATAGATATATATATATATATATATATATATATATATATATATATATATATATTATTATCAACAACATTTGAACCCGAGGCTTCTTATTTAAAAACCAACAACCACTCAACTGTTGGACTATCTAAAGTCGGAAAATATAACTAGAAATTTATTATCAAGTTTAGGTTTGATGTATTATACGTTAGTCCTGGTTGACAAAGTGACGTTTAAGTAAAATATATTGTTTCAATCAGGCCGACCCTGACATAAGGCTAGCGGGGCGACGGCCCAGAACTCAACATGAAACTGTGGCACCAATTTTTCCTCCCTGTGTATATCTGCTATGATTAACAAATATTATAATTACAAATTTCACGATTTTTAGCGTACACATCGAACGTGAAATAAAATGTTCTCATTTCTTTTTTCATCGATCTCTCCATGAACTCTTTTTCACTCGCTTCCAACCATCAAAGTAATTGATAATTATTGGAGGTAAAACCACCATTTGTTAATTTTTTTTTTCTTATTCTATTCATCATTTTTCCCCCTCTAATCCTCTTAATAAACGATCATTGTTACTTATTGTACATCAATTTTATGATATTAGTGGACACGGTTGAACAAAGTTATATTTCAACTAAATAAGTTTTGGTTTGATTAGTAGATTTTAAATTATTCTCTTAATAAAAAATGATAATTATTAAGTTTTTCGCTATAAGAGGTTTTTGATTGTTTCTGGGTAAATAACTCTATGCTTGTTTATACAATTAAATCATATTTTATGCGCATGTTATAAAATTCTTATTTTGGATTTAGTGTTTCGTTGATGCATCGAAATGTTTTTTAAGAAAATATAATATAGTTAAAAAATTATATATTAATTATCCACGAGACCTAATAATGGTCGGATCGGACCGGACCGAACCGAACCGGTGTTCAATAAAGCTCGAGTCTATAATTGATGTTTACATTGTCTGTATCCCTTGTTCATGCAGGGGTCTTTTTTCCACTGTCCTTTAAGTTGAACTCTACACAAAGTCTTTAAAGACAATTATAAATCTGGATAAGACAGGACTAACTAATTAATCCAAAGCTTTTAATTCGCGGACTTGCCTTATTCTTATAAAATCTGGAAGGGTATTCCTGTCTATTCAGTGAAAGAGAAGGATATTGAAAGAAAAGACCAAATAAACAAAGACCCTTTTGCCAAAGGTATTAAAAGTTATGCACTTTAGGTTTATGGGTCATATTCATGGAATATTTTCCGAATAAAACTTATTATTATTATATAAATACATATATTTGATCATATCCTGATCCTAAATTCCTGAGTTTGCGAACCAATCCAAACTGCAGCCAATAACCAAAATGGCGTTAATGTCTAAATTGTGTGAAAGTTATAGATACAGTGGAGCCCCTTCATTTCATGTTATATTTGCCAGTCATACTTGTGTAAAACTTTCAAAAACTTTTTTTTTTTTTTTTCTTTCTTGCATTGGATTCTCCAATCCAAACTTAACATGGAAAAAAGTATCTGGCCGAGTCTATAAAAATTTCACAATATTTTTAATAAATTATTCGAGAGTTCAATGTACATGTTTGCGGAGCAGCGAAAGTGTTTTGACAATTATTTCTAAAAAAAAAAAAGAATGATTTTTCTTTCATTATTGTTTTAAAAAACATATAAAGATCCTAATTTCATTTTTGAAAATCTAACTTTAACAACATCCCGTAATCTTAACAATTTTAATTATAAACCGTCGTCAAACATATCCAGATACACCTTCTTTTGGTTTTATCCAAATATTACATCAACATTTGCCATATATACTAAGTACTAAACTTTAAAAACATTTTATAAGATTTTGGTATATTTATTTGAGTTTAGTCTCGAGCCTTTTGATTCTTTCCACGGCCACGCATCATCTTGGTTGTGCTTTAACACAATTATTGAGGATTAATACTATAATCTATTTATAATAATAATCGACTTGACCAAATTCAAACTAAGCCCACTAGTTAAGATTGCGTATCTAACGTACGGTAGGTACTTAATCTTAGAATTTGTCAATTAAAAATACTCGTCAAACCCTAATCGAAACGAATCAGCCGGGAATCGGTTCCAATTTTCTTCAGTTTCAGATTTGGTTGAAACCATCGGTTTCTTTTGGAAAACGACGATTTTTGGATTTTTTTTATTAATGAATAAAAAAAGAAGATAAAAAATAAATGAGAATTTTAATAAAATTTGAAAATTTGAAAATTTTAAGTAAAGAGTTAAAAAAATAATTTTTTCTTAAAAAAAGACTTGATTTTAATTATAATATTAGAAATTAAAATTAAAAACTTTAACTTTAATATTGAAATCAACTTGTTTACGTATCTTCGTAGAGCAATCAAAAGCCACGTAGTTCGATTTTGTTTTTTTAAAAAAAAAGTTTAAATAACATATACTTTTAAAAAAGAACTTGATTAATTTTAATATTAAAAATTAAAATTAAAAATCTTAATTTTTAATATTGGAATCAACTTGCTTAAAAAATCAATAGAACCAATTCTATTCAATTCAATGAGCCTCGAGCCTCCTTTGTGCCGCCTTCCTCATGGAAGCCGCCGGGTTGACCCCGAAGGCCGAATTCTATGGTTTCCTCGTAGAGGAATCAAAATCCATGTAATTTTTATACTTACCTTTCCTATGTGGCTCGTCTTCGTTCATTCATAGATATCGTTGTCTTTACTTCACGAAGTGGTATCGTAATGATCGTTCTCTCCACCTTAATCCAATTGCAGTTCTTATTCTCGTTTTTTATCTTTGATTCAGTCATTCATTAACATTTATTTTGAAGGTTTTTAGGTAATAAGTTAAACGTCGATCATCTAACACAAAGCCCTACCGTACTAAATCTGTTCAACAAAAACTATTGAAACAGTAACGACGAGAATCTCATTGCCAATATTAGAGAGCATAGAAAAAATAGTAGTCACTTTCGACCAAAATTGTACAAGATCGTTAGTGCCATCGGGCTTTTTCGAGATACTTCCCGATTCAAATGTTCTTAAATAAGTTTTTAATTCCATTATTTGACTAACACTAGCCATTTGTCATATTCGCTTAGTATTCTCAATCAACCTCGTATATGGGGTTAGAGTTTGTCGAAGGTCGTTGAAGAATGGTTTTAAATAGGGGAAAGGGAAGGTGATACATTAACATCATTAGAAAAGTGATTATATTCATGAAAAATAGAAAATAAAAATTGTTTTGCTTAGTGAGTACAACTTAAGAGGCTAGGAATCTCAATGTTCGGATTTTGTTAAAAAGGGTCCTAATACTTCATAATAAACTGTAAGCAAATTTTCTAAAATTTTGACCCGATATCTGGGTCTAAAATTTTTGCAATCGAAAAAATATCGGGAATGCATAGGTAATATTTGACTCATTCGCTCAACATACTAGCAATGCAATCATCTAATTCAGGCGAATCGAGTAATAAATTACTTTTTAGTATAATTTGAATACATTGATCAAGAAAAAGTGTAGAGGTAGAATAACCACAGGATAAAGCCAAGGTGTCGTCGTTAAATCTTTCTAAAAGGGACATCATATTATAACAATTATCCCACGCATTTAAAAATAAAACGAAGCTGACATCTTGATTAGCAAAAAAAAGTAAAGAATGCTTCTCTATATTCAAAAGAATCATGAATCAATATATAAGTCGAGTTCCAACGATTTCACACGTCAATTAAAAAAAATTTGGATGCAAACCATTAAGTCGATAATATTTTTGCCATTTTTTTTGCAATCAAATCATGTTTTGTAATATGAAATACCGCATTCTAATCGGAGTAATTTTATATTTGAAAGTAGTTAAACCATATTAAACACATAAATTAAAAATTATGACAAATGCATCTAACATGAAGAAATTTACCACCAACAGAAGATTGACAAAAAACTTTTAGATTTTCTAAACTAGTCGTATTAATGGCGCATTATCAAATGAAATTGAAAAACTTTCATTAACTAAATGATACTCGAATAAAATAGTGAATATATTGCGTGAAATATTGACCGCGGTACGCTGGGTATTAAACTCTCTATATGCAATCAAACGCTTTTAAAAAACTTAAGAATTATCAATCCAATGACATGTAATCCCCATATAATCATTATTATAATGGAAATCTATCCAAATATCCGAACACATCGAGACACTATGAGGCAAACTATCAAATATGAATTTCAAATTTAACTTATATTCACCAACTATTTTTTCAATATCGCGAGTAACTTTATTTCGTGAAATCCTACTGCTATATGGAGTAAATGCATCTTTAGTATAATCTTCACAATAACTACTATGCGCATGATTAAAAGGAAAACCCATAACGACAACAACTCTTGCAAGAAACTTTCTATAACTACTTTCGCTAAATTGAAATAAATTAGAACCTTGACCATCGGCTCGGCTCCGGCGGTTGATGAAAATGAGAAATTTATTTTTGTTTGAGGGCTATCAACGCCCTTTTTATCAAGACGCTTCTTTTGTAGGTGTGTTTTGAGTATCCCGTAACCTTTATTATTTTTGGTACCAAAGATGTAGTGACTCTTGCAATAATTGCATTGTACCCGAGGTACACCATCGGTCGTCGTACTTGTAAAATGCAATCATAAGATGTATGATTAATATTCCTTCACCTTCAATTTGTTCAGGGCGGTGGCATATTACGATTATCGACCCCTTCTTTCTTATCTTCATCCGGATTAACATTGGTCGGCGGTTCAAATTTGTCAAGGGTGGGTAAATCCTTACCGAAATTGGCTTGTTTATCCTCACCGAAATTGATTTGATTATGTAAGTTATCAATTTCTTTCGGCATCACACTACAAGAAGAATAGCAATAGACATCACTAAAATGACATCAAATTTTTTGCTATTCTGGTGTCTTTTGCCTTTTAACATTGGTTTCTTAAAAAAACTGGTGTTATATTAGTATAGTCTTTTGATAATAAACAACGGTTTTCAAAAACGGATGTCTGAAAAACAAGATAAGAGAAATAGACATCAGTTTTAAAATACAATGTGTTTTTGTACAATTTCTAATGATTAAACATCAGTGTTTTATACATCAGTTTTAGAAGTCATGTCTATTTATAGAGATTATTGGATCACGCTTTTACTCTTTAGACATCGGTTCCAAGCTGATGTTCATTAATAATTATGAAAATTGAATTATTTGATTATACATCAATTCCAAAAAGATTTTTAGATCATAAATATAATCGCGAAAATATCTCTCTCCCTGACAATCTCTTTTTTTTAACGATAATACCATCTCTCTTTCTCTTTTATCTCATTTTCTAAGCCCTACACTGCCTCCAACAAAATCCTCCAATAGAAATTGAGACCCTGCAAGAGCCCAAGCATCACTATTGAACCAAAGCTCTAATTAGTCGACTCCTGTTGAGATTTTTCATCGTCATGAAACAAAGCTCAAACCCTGTTATCAGTCTCGTCGCTTCAAAGTACGCTTGTTCCTTCACTGTTGGTGCCGGAAATTGTTTATGCCTTCAGTGTAACCCATGCCAGAAGTTTGTAACTGGCTTACAATATCTCTAATTCCAGGTACAGCAAAATTCTCTCCCTCTCTCTCAATTTCGTCCTCAATGTGTGAAATCTTATGTGACAGAATTTCTCGAACCAATTTTTGCATTTTTTATCAAAGATAGAAAGTTTATCAAAGATGTAATCACCAAGTTCAATGGTTATGGGATTGCAAGTGAAGGTGTCTATCTGTCACTCCTTGTTTGATATCAAGTGTTTTGAACTTAGGATAGATATCATGTTTCTCGTTTCAGCCTCGTGATCGAAAGCCGAGTTTATTGTGAGCATAGTATCTCAGATTTTAATTATTCAAGTCATCTTAGATTTTATTACTTTATTGGTTCTTGATTGCAAGAACTACGATGCCCTCTTCTTGTTTGTGAGTTTGTCTGAATGAGAGTGATTGTTAGTGCGAGTTTCAGATGAGATATTATGGCTGACTTATTCTTCTATAAAGAATAAAGCAGACTCATTTTAGCATTCTCGATAATCACTTAACATGTTTGAATCTAGGCAAACATGTTAATATGTAATTGCTTCTATTTCATTGTTTCAATGCACATTCTTTTTTCTTATTTTCCAAGTCTACTTGCTTGATTATAAAGTTAATATTTAATTGTTTTTATTTTATTTCATTCCATGGTTTATAGAGGCATGCATAGATAGATATCTTTGTTTATATTTGTATTGGACACGGCAAGAATGTTCACTAAATATGAAAGGTATTTCTTTTGACTATCAATTCCTAATCATATATGGATAAGAGCCATGTCTTATTTGTATGTCTGCATTTTATAAACCACTATTTCATTATCACAGTGCTTAAAAAATGACCCATTGAGAAAACATGTATGGACAAATAAAATGGAAGTGAAACGCATTCAGCAAGAGTGAATAAAAACAAACACTACAATGTATTATTTTCTAAAGTTTGGTGTGTTTTTTTCTATTTCTAAAGTCACAATTTTAGTTTTCATTAATTTATCCAATCTTACAAATATCCCATCCTTTAGAACTGGAAATCGACAATCGGAAATTTTCTTTTTTGATGTTCCGTCAGTGATGAAGCTATTGTCTCATATCTCGATGTTCTTGGAGCATCTCTAAAAGATCTATCACTCAACAACATTATCCAGCTAACATTTTAGATTTACTTTTATTTATTTATGTCTATATTGTGTTTACTATGAGTTTTTCTTTATTATATACTGAATTCCAGTTCTTTAAAAAATGAATTAATTGAACATGAGAAATAAGATTATAAGATTTGGATGTTAATATTCTGAAATGATGCTTTTGTGTAGTTCTGTGAACTACCAAAACAAAATTCAGACCTCGTTTCAGTGAAAAACATCCACGCCAAATTTCATCTTGGTAATAAAATTGATATTAACGTCGTTATGTAATTCCAGCATGTATTGACCTCTCTTCTTCATCTATAATATGTATGAGTTTTTTTCTTATTCCTTAAATAGCGTGGGACAACTAGAGATTTTTTCTTCTTCTTCTTATGTTTGTCCCATACATTGCTTCATCTTAATCACTCGGAGAAATTATGTATGTTTGTATCTTTGGAAATGCATGTTTTCTATACGTGCAATACCTGTTGCTGCACCGAATGATAAATTACACCAAATTACCTAATTTATTGGGATTATATTAGTCTTCTTGTTAGGCATATGATAGAAATCTCTAGGAAATACTTGATGTAGTTTCACTTCTACGGTGTTAAAGTTTGTGACAACTGGATTTTAATGTAACATAATATATTTTGTTTATTTATTGGTTATATTAGAATTACATAAAGATGTCCTCGTTGCTTTTGCATATGTGTGATTCCGAATAATTGAGTCATAGGTAATTTGTGAAATTGCATTTGGTACAACATGTTAAAACTCATTTTATATGTCTGATTATCATATTCTCATTTATTGGTAAAATTGCATCTGATACTTTAATTTACTAAATATGTTGTGCTATAGTATATTCATACTTATTTATATGTATGTTGCAGGTTTGGAGGATCTAACTGTACGAAAGGTTGCTGCAAGAAGAGGTTCTGATTGTTATATATATTGATAGAATCTGCTATTATTATATTAGTTCAGTATTGTCCTTTGTCACTTTGTTAGTTGATAGAATTTGTATTCAGATTGATTATTAGTGGCTTGTAATATTTTAAATCACACTCGCTTATTTTCAATGACTATTTTGAGATTTATGTATTATTCCTTTTATTGCTAATTTACTATTTATGTGGTCTATCTTTTATTGTGAATTTTTTATTTAAGAAATATAAGCAATTTAAAATAAAAAATAATATATTAAAACTTATGACATTTAAATGAATTAACAACAATTATATAAAAATCCACATATGTTTTAACATCAGTTTTGAAAACTGTTGTCATAACTATGAAAGACATCACTATTTGGTAAAGGGACATCAAATCTAAACCGTTGTTACCAAAAATGACATAGATTTTGTTTTCTAATAGACATCATTCTAAAACAGATGTCGATTGTTGATAAGACATCACTTTTAAACCGTTGTCATAAGTCCCCTTTTTAACACCATGGGTTTTAACATCGGATATATCAATTATTGACAGTGGTTTAAAATCGATGTCTATTTTCATTTTTGTAGTAGTGATAATCTCATCAAGAATGTAATCTCCGTCAACGGCCGAAGATTCTCGTCGAGGACCTCAACCTCCAACTCGATCTCGACCTCAACAAGATTCTCGAATAGTATTAATATTATGAGAAGAGCTTGCCATAATAATATTATAAAAGAAAACTAATTAAAATGAGAAGAAGAAGAAGAAGAAGAAGAAGAAGAAGAAGAAGAAGAAGAAGAAGAAGAAGAAGAAGAAGAAGAAGAAGAAGAAGAAGAAGATTATTGATAGTATTTTTGCACAAATTAACAACTTCAAGCTTGAAAATTAAGAGAAGAAGAAGAAGATTAGAGATGAATTGGTAGAGAATTGATGTTAGATAGAGGGTATTTATAGATGTAGAAGTGGATAAATTATTTAAAACTAAACGAAAGCCAGGATCTTTCAGAAAATGGGCACTACATAAACATTAAAAACTTCATGGAACCACCGATTTTGGTTAAAATCGGGCGGGTTTTGGTTAACCGACGATTCCACCTCCAACGGCTAGTTTTTGTGACCGTTGTACTTCAATGACTATTTCATCCAACCCGTTGATTTCAAACAGTCACAAACCAACCAGTTTGATGTCCTTTTTATTTTTATTTTAATTTTTTGGTTAATCGACAATTTTGATTAATTTAAATTTGGAACCAAAATCGTACTAACGGAAACCAGTTCACAATTTTGGTTCTAACCAGTGTTTTGAAAACCGAACCGGACCGGCCGGGTTAACCATAAACTAGTCCCGAGCCCGGTCCAGCTTTTTAATTGGTTCGGGTGGCTAATGACCCAGTGCCACCCGGCGAAACCGGTTGAACCAGTAAACCAGTAAAAATTGGTTCTAATCTTTTTTTTTTAAGTAAAAAAATAAAAATATGTATTTCCATTTATTCCAAATATCAACTTAGTATCAAGATTGTTTTAAGTGTACCTAAATTTTTTAAATAATCTTGGATTTTATACGATCAAGATTCTTATTTGCAAACTTTCTATTTCAAAATTATTTTAAATGATCCTAAACTTTGGTTATCATTATAATTCATACAAAATGAGATTGACTTTGAATAGATATGTTGGATAACAGAATTGTACGTGGAATATATGATATTAAGATTACTGTTATTTTTATTGCATTATTATCAATTGTAATATATATATATATATATATATATATATATATATAATATATATATATATATATAGGGGTGGGTTCAAATTAGAACCATGTCCTTATATGCGAACCTACGAACTAGTGCTTTTACTATACAATCACAGTACTTTATTAATATTTCAGTTATATACACCAGTAAGGTGCATTTATTATACAATCCTAATACTTTTAATTAAATAAGAAAATACACAAAAAATCTGATCTATCCATTTAATTAGATCTAAGGCTCATAATTGACCCTAGGTTCACATATAGGGACATGGTTCTCATTTGAATCTAACCCTATATATATATATATATATATATATATATATATATATATATATATATATACATATATAGGGTTAGATTCAAATGAGAACCATGTCCCTATATGTGAACCTATATATATATATAATGGTCCGGTTTGATACCCGGTTTTTAAAAAATGGTTCAACTGGTTGAACTAGTGACCTAGTGAACCAGTTATTAATCCGGTTCGATGTCTGGTCTGGTTTCCAAAATATTGGTTCTAACCGAAACCGCTAGTTAGACGTGTTGAACCGGTTAATAACCAGCCAGTTTATTAACTGGCGGTTAAATTAACTGGTTCAACGCTAACCGTAACACTACAAAAAAACAGCAAATTTCCGAGGGATTTTCCGAGGGAACAGAATTCCCTCGGAAATTTCCGAGGGAACACCGAGGGAAGTAAAAATCCCTCGGTTTTTTCCGAGGAAATTACATTCCCTCGGAAAATCCCTCGGAAATCAGGGTGCCAAATGTTCCCGCCATATTTACCAAACGAAAAACCGAGGGATGACCGACGGGTGGTTTTCCGAGGGAAGTAGCCCTCGGAAAATCGAGGGATATTTGATTCCCTCGGTTTTATTTATTATTTTTTAAAAAAAATTAATTAAATTTCCGAGGGAATATAATATCCCTCGGACCTATTCCGAGGGAAATTGTATTCCCTCGAAAATTTAATTAATTTTTTAAAAAAATTAAAAATAATTAAAATCGTAAAAATAGAAAAAAATAATAAAAAATAGGATTTATTTCCGGGACGCTTAGGCGCACCCCTCCCCGTCCCGGTCGTGATTTTTTGGGTTTTGTTTCTATTTTTTTACTATTTTTTGGATTTTTTTCTATTTTGTTATTTAACAAATAGGCATGGTAATTTTATATGCTTCTCCTCACCTAAGTTAATTAGTTAATCATAATTAGTTGATGCTTTTAAATTTATTAGTAGTTTATAATTCCAAAAAC
>BMAC01001234.1:13075-55912 GCA_014905375.1 Phtheirospermum japonicum
CAAAGCCCAGAGAACGGTATGAGGCCGGCACATCGTCGCGCATGACCTCTTCTGTAAATGGAGTGCCTCGCCGTGTCGGCACCGTGCTTGTGCTCTCCATCTTCTTCTTGAACTCACGCACTTCTTTCTACAGGCTCTGCATCTGCTCAGCCAGACCTGGATTGGTCTGTCTTGAGGTTTCACTGTCGGATGTAGAGAAATGCTCTTCTCTATCCTGAAGAGGAGTCCGATCTGCACGCTGGCCGCGCAGTGGCCCTGTCTCTGTCGCCGGAGCAGTTCGTGCCGGCGGTGCGTTGGACGGAGGCGTCAACATCTCTTCAAACTTCTTCTCCACCGCTGTCTCCATGGCTTTTCCGATGAGCTCAGACAGATGCCTGAGGAGGACGTCATTGAACAACCCACCAGCGGCAGGCGTTGATCCGCCGGAGGGGGGCGGCACGGTGCCTGATCCTACAGCCACTGACGGCTCTGCCCCCTCGAGCCTCGCCGTGGACGTTTCTGCTGATCGCCGCATACCCCACGGTGCAGCGGAGCCGGGAGTTCTGTCGAGCTCTCCCACCAAGTTTCATCGTAAACCGTCTGAATCCATAGAAAAAAAACCTCTCGTCTTAGCCAGATCGCCTTCCCACAGACGGCGCCAATTGTTTCAACCCAAAATATGACCAACGTTAATAACAACACCTGGAACCTTGAACACCCTTCTGATCTGCACACAGAAATACGTTAGAAAGGACCACCGGTGGTTTCCCGGTGAAAACCTCTCTGATGCTTAAGTAAGTAAGCGTATGAGGTTTCTCTTAGCAAGCAAATAAGGAATGCACAAAGAATGACATACCTCCCTCAGCCTTGGGGCTGAGATATTTATATTTTTTCCCAGTGGGGACCCTTTCCGGGATCTCGGGAACAAGGGCCGCGAATCAGGGGCCGTTGAGGCAACAAATTCTTATAAGTGGTCCCACTTGTCTTCCTCAAAGGGGGTCAGGAGACCAGGTCTTCCCTGGGCCCGCTTTTCCCTCAATTATGTCCACCTCGGGATGATCATGTTTTCTAGGAGGAGCCAAGTCGAACCTTACCGTGGCTTGAACTGTCTCGATCTCCTTTTTATTATCCCAGTTCAGGTCTAGAGTCCTGACTTATCCAGAACTGATCTTCTAATGACTTTCCCAAGGATCTCTTCTAGATATCAGCTCAGCGTAATCTTCTTTATAGAGGAGATCAAGCCTTGATTTGAGAGGAAGATCTGACCGAATGCACTGGTCACTCTGGTCCGACCGTGCTTATCTAGCGATTTCCCAAATCAGGTCTACCCACACCAAGTCCGACCTATTCCTATCACATCAATATCAAATCACAATTTCATATATTTTCGTGTTTGATTCTATTATTGTTATTGTATAATTGTATATCTGAACCTTATATCGAGTTTAGAAGTCCTGAATTTGAAGTTGAGTTGCTCTGGTGTACAAGTTGAGATTTTCAGTCGAATCCATGGCTATTCGAAGAAAAGACGCAACACAGGCTACACCTGCATATGGTATGTAATCCTATTTTTTTTCATTAATGGTCAGATTGTGTGTTAAATAAATTTGTAGTGAGTAATGCTTTTTTTTTTGATACTTTTATGCAAATGGTATTAATGAACCTACGATTTTTACCTTGAAGATTGTACACGACGGTATAATGAAAGACACTAACTTGAGATATTATGATGGAGGTACTGATGATTATTTTGATTTTGTTGATGGGGATATGCTTGGGTTGATTGAGTTAAAGGATTTTGCTAAGTAATAAGGTTATGATGAAAATGGAGTTTGATTTTGACATCAATACGGGAATAGTTTGCATTTGAGTGGTAGAGTTCTTGCAACTGATGTTTATGTGTATGAGATTTTTAAGTATATACCTCCACATAAGGAAGTTTTAATCTTTTTTGAGCATATTCAGCCTGTTGAGCCTGTCCCTACCCAAACTTGCCCCATCCAAACTATCAATTTTAATGATGCAGATCCTAAAATTGACTTTTCATTCTTGGATGATATCTACATACCTAAAGCTGAAATTGATCCTGAAACTAATCATTCTGAAAACTCAAACAATGGTACTGATGATGGTGAAGATGGTGATGCTATTGATGTACTGGTTGATATTGAGTATRACATGGAGGAGGAGGATAAATATTTTGAACAATTCGTTGATCATGATGTGGGATTTTGTGGTATTACAGGGAATGCTGAAATTAAGAATTCATATTTGACTGATGAGATATATGCAAGGCTAGAGGGAGACAAATAGCGGTGATGAGTTTGAAAGTCTTGCAGGATCAGATGAAGAGGATGAGGGCATGTCAAGTTATCCTAAGTTTAACCCAGTCACTGAAAGTAGGAAATCAAACTTGAAGTTGGGGATGATTTTCAGGCACAAAAAAGAGGCTAAGTCTGCCATTAAGACTGTTTGCATCAAAAGAGGGATGGCTATTATGTTTGACAAGAATGATGACAGAAGGCTTAGAGCAGTCCGCAAAACTGAGGGATGTGAATAGAAAGTGTATGTGGGATGAACACAAYTTGGTAAATRCTGGCAGCTGACTAYGTATGATGAAGAACATACCAAATACTCTTGGAACTTTAACAATCCCACTATCACATCATCATAGATTGGGCAACACTTTGTGAAGGAGCTGAGAAATAATCCTAAGATGGGAGCCAATGAGTTCAGATCTACAGTCTGTGAAAAACTCAAGGTTAACATCTCCAAGCAACAAGCTTTCAGAGCAAGAAATGTAGCAAATGAAATGTTAGAAGGAAGATTGAAAGAGCAGTATAACAAACTCAGAGGTTACTGTTATGAATTAATGAGGACAAACCYYKGTTCTACTGTTCTTTTAAAGTTGACTGAGTCTGATGGTGAAGGGAATCAACCACAATTCTTGAGGTTCTACTGTTGCTTTGAGGCTTTCAAACAAGGATTTAAAGCATGTAGAAAGGTGGTTGGGGTAGATGGATATTTCTTGAATGGATATTATGGGGTCCAATTATTAATTTCTATTGGCATTGATCCTAATAATAACATGATTCCAATAGCTTTTGCAATAGTGAGAATTGAAAATAAAAATGCATGGGTGTGGTTTTTGTCACTATTGAAAGATGACATTGGATTAAACCACCATTATGATTGGAATTTCACAAATGATAAACAAAAGGGGCTGATTCCAGCATTTAAAATTTTATTCCCTAATGCAGATAATAGGTTTTGTGTGCAACACTTGCACAACAACATGAAGAAAGAAGGATTTCTTGGACAAGCAATAAAAAATGCACTGTGGGCAGCAGYTAGAGCAACTAGGATTGGAGAGTTCAATGTGAAGATGGARAAGATCAAGAAATTGGATGAGAATGCATACAATTGGCTAGTTCAGAAGCCRCCAAGCCAGTGGTCAARATCACATTTCAACACCCTCCCAAAGTGTGATATTTTAACCAACAACATGTGTGAGAGATTTAACTCACTGATTCTTCCTGCTRGGGACAAKACCATCATCACAATGCTGGAAAYAATTAGGAACATCCTAATGAGAAGAATGCAAACAAATATAGAGCAAGAYAAAAAATGGGATACTTTGATATGCCCCATCATCAAAATGATACTCGATGACAATATGAAAAAAGCTGGTGAATTAGTACCCATGAGGTTAGATGATTGGAATCTCCAKATCAYTGGGGCCTTTGAGCAACACAATGTTGAAGTGTTAAGGAGATCATGTTCTTGCAGAAGGTGGGACATGGCTGGGATCCCTTGTAAGCATGCTGTTTCTGCAATTTGATGTAGAAAGGAGGAACTTTTGTAGTATGTACATAAATTGTACACTGTTGAGACATACCTCAAGGCTTATCAACATGGAATTATGSGAACTAATGGGCCTAAATTGTGGCCCAAGTCTAATTTGCCAACACCTTTACCTCCAAAGTTTGAGAAAAGAGTCGGCAGACCAAAAAAGGTAAGGAGAAGAAATCCCACTGGGCCACCTGGACATAATCTAGTAATACTTCTGAGCTACCTGCATCATCATCTAGTAATCTACTTAGACTGAAAAGGGCCCACAAATTCTTGAAATGTTAGATTTGTGGAGAATTTGGGCACAATTCAAGTAAGCACAAAAGAAGTGGAGTTGAAGGTAGCAACAATGTACAACTTAYTGTTCAAGGGTTTGTAGATGAGGAAATACCATATGGATCATCTGAAGGTAGCCAAGCTCCTGTTTTTAGCCAAGCTCTTATTTCTAGTCAAGCTCCTCTRACTAGCCACACTTCTATTGTTAAMAGCTAAGCTCCAACTAACAAAGAACTACCAGTAAGCACATATTTGTTAATTATATAAAATATKTCACAATATTCATATAAAGTAATATGTTTTTCTCAAAATTTACAAGCTAAGAGTATATCAGTTTCCAAGAAAAGAAATGGCAGTGCAAGTAAAACACAAACACTAAAWGTAAGTGTCATGTTGTAACAATGTTGATGTTACTCACTTTCACAACAAGAATGTATTTTCTAATTTAGGTCATACAATCCCAATGAATTAACACCTCCAAAGATTGTGAAAGGGGGGGGGGGGGGGGGGGGGTGAATTAGCATTACTCTATAATCCTAAGACCTGGTGTGGAAATAGAGGCAGAGAATCAAAAAAACGGGCAAAGCTAGTGGAAGTAAATTTAGTGGAAAAATGTTTCCCTTTATCAATTTTGTGATGGTTTACTTATTATAAAGATGATGGATTGATGTAATTGGCATTTTGCCCCTTCTGACAATTTGTAGGTGGTGTGTTTGGATATTTTGTGATGATTGAGTAATTTTGGATATTTAGCTCCTGGTTAGCTTTTTTTTTTTTTTTTTTAATTTGTGTAATGTATGGTGTGTAATTGGCTTTGTTTCAACAAGTTATAAAAATGCATAATTCGATAGGTTACAATGGTTACATAGGAAGATATCTTACTTGCATAAGTCTCTTACTATTGTCTCCTAATATGCTGTCATTACATAGGAAATCACAAATACACGAATCACAAGTACAATTATTTTATAATTGGGGCATTTAAAAGAGGCTATATGGTTAAAAGGTTTTGCTTTCAAAAAATTCAATTTCTTGATAGTGATGCTTGCGTTATTTTCTGATAGTTAGTTTGCTATTCAATTGGTTGAGAATACTATTTTTCATGATTAAACTAAAATTATTGATGTGAAATACCACTTTATTCGAGATGTGGTTGCCAAAGATATAATTCTACTTGAAAAAATTACTTCTAAATTGAATCTCGCTTATATGGGATCAAAGTGTTTACCCGTTGAGACATTTGAGTCTTGCCTTAAAACCCTGGATTTTGATTATGGTGAATAGGTTGTGTTTTAGGATTGTGGTACTTGTTATAGCCTTCCTTGTTAGCTACAAATGTATGTTTTCTTTTATAGTTACTGACTTTTGTGTTGAGAACAAGTACGGTGGAAATAGAAACGAAGATGGAAACTATGAGATACGACGATGATGAAATCCTAAGGCTACCATAAGCAGTAGACCGATATTGCGCCGAGGTGGAGAATGTTATAATATGGACAAATTGTTTTGTCCGTCAATTACTCCTAACCTTACCCATTGCCACAACCTAAGATGATGCCTTAATTTTTCCAGATTGAGTGCTCCGGATCCTCCCATGTGACTCAATCCTGGCAATCCACATTAGGGCTTTTATCGGGGCTGATCACCCTTTAAATGCCCATGTCCATAAACACTAACCTCACTTTGTAACTCTAAGTGTTGTTCTTGAAGATATCATGACCAGTGTGAGAGTGAGATTCATGTGTGAGATGGTTTTGGATTTTGTGTCAAAGGGTTTTTGAGCACCGCCTTGGTCATCGTTTGAGGGGTACCCGTAGTGTTGGAGGTGGTCTTAGTTTCTGAGAATCCTCGTGGATGTACCGGTTTACTGTTGTGACAAATGAGCCAATTAAAGTGGAGATCTGAGAAGGAATTAATGGTATCTTTGTGTGCCATTGCTGCCGGAACTTGTCGCTGGAATTGTTGAGCTCAGATCAATGGCAAGCTTCTCTGTGAAGGCTTATCATTTCATTTGTAGTTCTGGTCTATTTACCTTATGTATTTTATCATCTTTTTCTGAATTATTGCAAATTACATGTACTTTAAGGTGAGTACACACCGGAGTAACGAATGATAGTGGCTAGGATTAGGTAGATTCGGGCCTTGCTTTGGGCAGTGCGGGCCTCTATTGCATATTCAAGCTGAAGAGATAATCAGACGGGTGCAGCGTGTTCAGCTCGAAGAATGATGAAAGAGTAGAAATTTAAAATGTTTAACTGCCCCTTGCTTTTGCTAAGTTTTGATGTATGTACTCATCAAATACGGTTCTCTAACGGTCGACTATGCCTAACACAGTAGTTCACGGGGAATTGGCCACCGAAGTTGCTGCCACCACCGCTTTATTCGTGATAGAATATGCATAAACTTTTTCGGCATCGTACCGATGCTTTATAAAATTGATTCTCGATTGCATAAATTTTGTCGGCATCATACCAATAATGTATGGTTTATAGAGATCTGATGATTGTATTTTCGATAYGCATCCGGTGAAGGTTGCGATCTAATTTATTTATTTTTAATTTTTCACCCTCTGCGCCCGCCAAATTGCTGGTGATTGTAACATCGGATTAGTAATCAATTTTAATTTTGAGAAGAGAGAAATGAGACAATCCAAGCAACTTCAGGTTTGACATAACACCAGATTAGAAATCAATTTCGATTTTGAGAAGAGGGTAATGAGACAATTCAAGCAACTCCTGTTTTGATAAATTTCGTCACTATGGGTGGCGAATGGTGGGAATTAATAGAGAATGAAAGAGAAAAGGTTGGCTTTCGAATAAGCCTTTAATATTTAAGAAATATAAATACATCAATTGTATGACTACTATTTTAGTTGGAAAATAATAATAAATTATTAAATTATTATTTTGATATTCCAAATTTGACTAGTTTAGTTAAAATCAATCGTAAAATAATGGTGGGTGCTAAATTTCATATCAAAAGATAATTTAAAGTACTAATCTTGATACTTACCAAACATATGGTATTGAATGTAAATACATCTTACTTCAGGTATGAAGTTTGAAGTTTTCCTTATAGTAACTTTAAGATAATAACAATCTTCTCATATGATATATAAAGAATTCTAAATCAACATTCARATCATAACTACGAAGTTTTAATTAGAGATTTTCACTCGTAAATGATTAATTGTCCTCATAATTCAAAATTCAAAAACAATATTACAGAAATGAAATGAAATTTCCCAAACAAATCAAGCAATTCAAAATTCAAAACAATATTTCAAAAAATGAAATTAAATTTCTCACATAGACCCACGAAATTTGAAATTCAAAACATTATTACATAAATTAAATGAAATTTCCCAAATAAACGCACTCAATTCAAAAGTCAAAATAGTATTACAGGAACAAAAGTCATTCAGTTGACCCCTCTCTCTCTCTCCCCCCCTATTTATACACTTTCTTCTTCATTCTCATATAACCCATAACCGCTAAGCTTCCACCAAACTTTCTATTCAMCCTGATCTCAGTCCCCATTCCCACTGCATTCTTGAGGTCTTATCTGCACTTTTGTTTAGGTTCTGTTTTGCTGAGTCATTCTTGTTGTTATTGGGTCTTAGACTAGAAGGTCTAGCGGTGTAACGTTGGTTTGATCAGTGATTTTTATGGGAATTTGGGCAAAACTAGAAAAACCTACATGATGTCATGAAAAGGTACGATCTTTTTTTCTTTTTTTTTTCAAGAATCTCGAGGTTCGTTTTATTTTTTCTTATTTTTTGTGCGTGGTTTTTTTTTTTTTTCTCCTTTTTAATTATTGTCTCTCCTTTTGTAATATCTCTTAGCCCTCCAGATTTAACTTTTTTCTCTGTCTAATTTCTCTKKTGGACTGTTGATTTTATTTCTATGTCTAGCATAAATGAAAATTCCTTATTATTTATCCGATTCTTGCTTTCAAACAATCTCAGTGTGCAGGGGTTTGCCAATATTCTGGATGGTCATAACTTAAATAGTTCATTTCATGCAAAGGGGTCTCTGGTGAAATACATGTTTTGTTTACCACACTTTTATATATTCCGCTTGATCGTGTTATTCTGCTTTATTTAAGGAGAATCATAAATTCGAATCATGTTTCATGAAAGGGTTTACAGATGAAATGCATTTGCTGTTTACAATACTCTTGGTTCACTTTATTTTGCTTGTTTAAAATGTTTTGTTCTGAATTTCTGGAAAGTTATATTTTAAACTGCTAATTTTTTGAAAATAATCACYGGTGAAATGAATGGTCTGTTAAATTTATATTATCTCGCTTAATTCAAGGAAATTCATAAATGTGAATCATTTATTTCATAAAACAGCTCACAACTAAGATGCATCCTCTTTATTAATTTTGCTTGATTGAGAATGTATTTCGGGGAAGTTATATTTTGAATTGATAATTACTTGGATAGGATCAGTGGTAAAATGAATGTTTTGTTAGAAATTTCTCCATTATAAATATACTCTGCTCGATCAGGATGCCGAACAATATGGTGGAAAGGGCGTGAGAAGGATCACCGAATTGKTTTTGGATACCACTACCAGTTCGCTCCTTGCAGTGGTGGGATCAGAAAGGAGCCGAAGGCATATGATTTATTAGTCCGCAGAGGACTCTTTATGAGTCTTCGGGTATGTATTTATTGCTCTTGTGAAATTTAAAATGGTTTCGTTAATTATTCTTCCGAAATTAATGAATTCCAGAGGCAAATGTAAGTATGATCCGGCTGTCGTGGTGGCATTTTTAGTTATCTTGCCAAAACATGATTATTTGAAATAATATATTGCCATTTTTTTAAACCTGAATGTAAGCAATGAATGAATTGAGTTTCACGAATTATATTATGACGGATTTTCCATTCGATAATTCATTGCTATCCTTACGGCGGATTATTATGCCGTTAACATTTTATATGCCTAATGCCAATATTTTTACGACGGATTTTTCTGCCGGTAACGGATTTTTTCCATTATTATTTTTAATTTCAGATGCAAGGGTCCACGCGATCGGCAACACCAAAATTCCGAAATCGTGTGGTCAGGCGATGCTTGGTTTTGTAATAAGCGGATGAAGCATTTTTCAAGAATGTAACTAAGATACCTCTGAGTCTTAAGATGAAGTTCCTCTGGTTCCACCCACGAAATACACACCAAATGGAAAAACCTTTTACCATTAATCCCTAATCTAAGGCTCCGGTTAGGTTAGACGACTCTTTACTCTTACACCCCGAATCACCTCCCACCTAACCAGCTTCATCATTTTCTCCAATAATTTACTCAACGTCATTTTACTTGACGTCCTTCTATACACTTCCTAACCCAAATTTTACTTGTCATCCCTCTGTACACTACCTTTGTACGTCTATTTTATCGCTAATTGGATAAATGCCGCATTACCGAAGAAGAGATTTTTCAAGAATGAAACTAAGATACCTGTGAAACGTAAAGCGCCACCAATCTTGCACTCGGTAGATAGACAAAGTGATTTACCGAATAAAATCCTTTGTCATAACCTCTCATTCCTCCCGACGAAATACGCAGCTGGCACCAAGAGGATAAATGCCGCCTTACGTCTCAATACAAAGAGGATGAATATCCAGATCCGCAATCATAGATTTTGGCTTAACAATCTTTTCGGGTCTTTAAACCTGTTGCTCAACTTCCCTTACAATCTTAACGAGTTCAGGTTTAGCTTTACAAAGCTTAAAACGCTATGTGTTCTGTTCACGAGGTTGCATCCGGTAAATGTGCTTTTAGCTTATTGTCCTTTTCTTTAGTATTTAATTCTGCGAAACTGCTATTTAATGTTGAAACCTTCAGAAGAGCTCCTCGAGGTTCAATACTACGACGTAACTAAATGGTAGCTGTTCCAAATACACAAGAGTTATTGTTCCCTTCAGGCTGGCAACAGCTGTTGACATCAGTTTCCTGGGATTCAAATTTCCTGTGAAAGGCCGGACCCGAGTTCTTTCTTCTATTATTGTAATGGTTGACAGATGTCAATTTTTTCCCAAAGGAGATCTGTAACAGCTGTTCCCTCCTCTAACAGCAGATGAAATCTGATTACACGAGGAGTTAGGGGGAGTGAATTGCTACTATTGTCACCATAACTGTCATAACTGTTTTCGAGACCCAAACCGTCATTGTAGCTCCCATGGCTTCCCAAGGTACCATAACTACCGATACTGCCATGTGCTCAGGTTAATATCTCTACGCATGCATGCAAATCACAATATTCCAAGAATCTCAATTTTTTTAATTTTTTTTKTGTGTGTGTATGTGTTTCTCGCCTTTTTAAAACCATTGTCTCTCCTTTTGTAATCTCTCTTAGCCACTCTAGCTTAGACACTTTCTCTGTCTAATTTTTCTATTGGGCTGTTGAATTTATTTCCATGTCTAGCAAAAACTTAAATTTCTTACTTTTTGTTTAACGTTTGCTTTCCAACACTTCAGTTGATAGGTGGTTGCCGATATTCTGGATGTTCATAACTTAAATTGCTCATTTCATGAAAAGATGTCCCTAGGGAAATGCATGTTTTGTTTACAACACTTGTATATGTCGCTTTATTTAAGGAAAGTCATAAATTCAAAGTGCTTATTTCATAAAAGGGCTCACGAGTGAGATGCATCATGTGCTGTATTTCTGGAAAATTATATTTTGAACTGCTAATTTCTTGGAAAGGATCACTAGTGAAATGAATATTCTGTTAAAACTTACTCAATTGTATATAATCTGCTCCATCAGATGTCTAACAAACAGGGAATAATGTGTAATTTCCCATGAGAAGGATCACCGACAGAGGACTTGCTACGTATCTTTGGGTCCACGAGCGCAGTCTGTGCTGGAACGAGGCACGGGCGGCCCAATCTTTGATAATTCAAGTATGTATTTATTGTTCCTGTAAAATTTTAAATGGTTTTGTTCTATGAAATTATGAATTGTAGGCATATTAGCTATTTAGCAAAAACATGATTATTTCAAATAATATGCCGAGCATGTTTGTTTTATAAAGAACGTCGACACAGTTTACTTCWCCTTTTGCAAGTATCCTAAATTTTACGACGGATACTTGTTCCGTCGTGAAGTTTTACTGATCAGTATTTTTACGACGGATTGTTCTCATCGTTAATCTGCCGCTATCATCCTTTGCTGGTAGATTTTCCTTTTAATTCCTAATATAATGTCCTTTATTTTCGAAATTTAATATCCATCAAGATGTTGTACACTATTGATTTAAATAAACTTTGCAGGACACAGTTTGATAATTCGCAATGAGTAGTCATAAATTTGTATTTGTGTTCTAGTAGTTGCCTAATTCCATAAAAGTAGTTCACTTTTCAGGTTGCATGGTTGCATATTTAACTACGCGCCACTGTTGGTTTTAAATCTTGTTGATCAAGTCATTCATTAATCATTCGTCCGCTTTGAACGTAAAGATCATATATTGATTAGATAAGACATTTAATGACATGAAAAGGAAAATAATTTAATAGGCCTTGGAATCATAACAAAATTTGAAGAAACATATAAATATATAGAAGCAAAAACATTTCATCTCTCTCAAGAACACCTTGCTCTAAACTGCATTTATAAAGTAAATGACACGYAGGACTCTTATTCTTTAACACGGCATCTGAATATCTTACAAATTACAGATGGCCAACGTACTTCCATCATATAGAGGTCAAAGTGAGGTTCAGTTCCTGAAACTGATGATGGCAGAGGAGATCGAAAATTGCGAATATACACCAGGTCCGACATTCCGACAAGAAAGCATGCTGTATGTGTTCAAGAAGTATCGTATAGTGTGTGTTCCAATTTACTCAGATCGCTTTCTCAAGATGAAAATCAAGAGCTCAAGAAAAAATGCCAAGAATTCTCGGTACTGATGAGCCAGGACGAAATTTACTGGAACAGGAACAACGTTGTTTACTGCAATGGGAAACTGTTGAGTGAGAAAAACAAGGTAAAAAMCGTTTGTTTCTATCGTTTACGATTGCCCACTTATTTCTAGTCTCCTAGTCACTTCAACAGATGTAATGATCTTCCGCGTAATTGTCTTTAATTTGAATGCTTTGTGTGAGTTCAAAGACAACGGTGTTAAGATATCAGTCGTTGATTTTGGTGTTCAGCATGTAGTGTCAGGATTAAATATATTGTGTCTTAAACTGTATTTCATTTGACCAATCTTAAATATATCTTTTCATGACAGGTGAAAAKAAGTTCTTTACCATTGAGCGGAAAGACATCAGAGTTTCGAAGGATTAGATTGACAACCAGTGAGACGGAGCCCGATATTTTTAATTTCCAGCCATGATGTCCTTGACGCTGGCGAGAGGCGCTATCATAGCATGCACATTCATATTGTATTACTGGGGGCCATGATCAAAAGCCAGCTACTTTCCATGGTTATGACTTGGCTTCATATATCTTGGTCGAATTGTTGAAGAAAAAGGTTCCGACTAACAAAATAATGATTGAATATGATTATTAGTTATAGTTATGTGAGTGAGAGAACAGTGAAGTTTATGGAAATATGTGTAATACGGACTTGGCTTCATATCTTGGTCGTAGCAAGCGCGTTCTATTTGTTGTGATCGTGAAGTCGATCTCAGCACAGTTTCCCATGGTCGTGATCGCAAAGTCGACCTCTACAAACAGTACACAGTTCCTCGTTAGGACTATCCCCTGAAAAGCTACAAGTCCAACTTCTTGGATATGACCCCTTTGACAAATCAGCACGCTGTTTAAGTTCCGCGGAGTTTACCAATTTAAGAGTTTTATGTGCCATAGAGAATTCAGAAACAACAGCGTTAACTTCTTCCGTTCAAGTAATATGCAACCCATTCTTAAAAACCATGTTCCATGGCCAAGTAACAACAGAAAACATGAAGGCCGTGGCAAATGATCGAAAGCCTACTACTTTCCATGGTTATTACTTGGCTTCATATCTTGGTTGAATTGTTAAAGAAAAAGTTTCCGTCTCTCAAAATAATGATCGAATATGGTCGGTAGTTATAGTTATGTGAATGCAAGAATAATGAAATTTATGAAAAAATGTGTAACACGAACTGACTTCATATTTGTGGTCGTCGACTCGTCGCATGCATGTTCTATATTCTTAAATCTCAAAAAATCTGCATAAAAGGCATAAGAGTCAACTGTCTCTAGACTCCGTGAAACTATAATTATATATTTTCTGAATACTAATAATTATTTATTTATTAAGTAGATTTTTACATAGAAGTTAATTTCAAAAATAAATAATTGCAAATAAATTAAAAAGGAAAGAGCGACGGCTGCGAAAAACTAGGTATTAGAGCTCAAATTCCTTGTGGACAATCTTCTTTTGGTCCTAGAACCTTAGATGATCGCTCACATTAGCCGACGTGGAACCTATGCCCGCAATGAAGTGACCCATAAACCCCACAACTCTGTCCTTGTTCAAAAATGTGTGCTCAGCACAAAATATGTTAACCATGATCAAAGCAACCATGGTTTTGCTAGAGTCCCAGGAAAACTACGGTCCAAAAGTGGTCGCTGTGCATGGAAAAGAGCTAATCTTAGCAACGGTCAAAAAGTAGCCGCTGTGCATGGAAGAGAGCTAACCCTAGGAACGCTCATGTGGCTACGTATTGGTCGGATAATGTGTATGGTACAAGGCCTTGTGTGGCAGAGATCATTTACTGAAAACCTATCTAAAAGTTATAAATGTATGCGGTTGCTATATTGATGATGTATAAAACAAACTAGAAAAAGTTATCAGCTTTTGTTCATTCCATTTCTAGCTATTTGTCTTGCCATGCTATTGTTTGCCTTTTATCCTTATTTTGTTTTTGTTTTCTTCATGGTATCAGAGCGGGTCCTTCATGCTGCTGATGACCGGTCGCTTTCTTCATTAATAACACCCTTTATATAACACCATAATGGCTGATTAAAGTCAATCGAGCTCCTCCATATTAAACAATATTTCCTAAGCAAACACAAATAATCTTATCTACCCTCAGAGCCAACTCCTATCCATAAAATTGGATGATGCAAATTTTTTGATCTGGAGACAGCAAGCTATAACTGCAGTTAGAGGATATGGGCTGGAGCATCTCGTAAAAGGAGATGCACAAGCACTAGACAAGATGCTGACACATGAAGATGGACAACCAACCTCGTTAAATCCAGAATTTGTAACATGAAAAAGGCAAGATTAGATACTTGCTTCTTGTCTGCTCTCATCCATAACAAAAGGTATATTAGTTAATGTTGTTGGTTTGAATACCTCAAAGAAGATCTGGCATGCTTTGAAAACTAATTTTGCAAGTCAGTCTAGAGCTAAAGAAATACCGCTCAAAATCCAGTTGAACAATCTCAAAAAGGAATCTTTATCTATGAGGAAGTATTTGAGTAAGATAAAATCATGTTGTGATATGTTGGTTGTCATAGGGAAAGCTGTAAGTGAGCAGGATCACATCTTACATGTTATTACAGGATTAGGTAGTGAGTATGATCCTGTAATGGTTTCTGTCTCCTCTAGAATAGAGCCTTGGAATTTGGCTGACAATCAGGCTTTGCTTCTGAGTTATGAATCAAGATTGAAGACTGCACGCTTATCCTTGAATCAATCTACTGTGAACATTGATGGAACACAACCTACTTTCAACTCTATCAATCAAAAAAGCTACAAGAACTTCCATCTTCCAATAGAGGAAACCAAAGTCAATTCAGAGGAAGGGGGAGGAACAACAACATAGGTGCATACAGAGGAAGAGGAGGCAAATCTCATACTTCTAGAATTGTGTGCCAAGTTTGTCAAGGGACATGTCATAATGCTGCAAAATGTTGGTACAGATATGACTCCAATTACAATGGAGCCTCTCACAACTCATCTGCAAATTCAGTTGGTCATCAATACTCAGGAAATACAACAAGCTTCAACAATGCTAGAATGCCAGCTGCACACATGGCTCAAACTCCCTCTATACCCCTCAATGTGACAGCTCCATGGACCAGTTTTGGTATCCTGACTCAGGAGCATCCAATCATGTCTGTAATGACCTCAGCAATGTGAGCATTGCCTCAGAATATCATGTAGATAACAAAATGCACATGGGAAATGGAGCAGGTGAGAACATCACTCATATTGGTAACATTTCTCTTTTTTCCACTAATCCTGCACATTCTAGGGTCTTTACTCTGAAGAAACTCTTACATGTTCCCACTGTCACCAAAAATCTCCTTAGTGTCTCTGAATTTGCCAAAGATAACAATGTTTTCCTTGAATTTCACCCTACCTTTTATTTTGTCAAGGATCAAGCTATACAAGCCATACTTCTCAAGGGAAATCTTAGAGCTGGCCTTTATCAATTCCATTTTCAGAGTTCCAAGCCAAGTCATCCTTCCAGTCATCAAACCTATCCTCAACCAAGCCTGCATCAATTTCTAGCTGTTTTTAGTACTACTTTAAATAAAAATTGTGATGCTGATCCTTGGCAAAGATTAAGTCATCCATCTTTTGATGTAATAAAAGTGCTGAAATCATGTAATCTCTCTTCTGATGAAATAAAACATGTTTCTAGTTTGTGTGCACCATGTATGCTTGCTAAATCTCACAAGTCTCCTTACACCTTGCCTGATCATAAATATCAACCTATTGAACTAATACACTCGGATTTGTGGGGTCCTTCACAAGTTAAGTCAAGAAATGGCTTTTTGAACTATGTCTCTTTCATTGATCATTCAAGCAGATTCACATGGATATATTTGCTTAAACATAAATATGACACACATCAAGCCTTTTTGCACATGAAAGCACTTGGTGAAAACCAACTAAAGCACAAGATTAAAGCTGTTCAAACTGACTGGGTGGAGAACTTAGGTCTTTGACCACATTTTCTTAGAGTCAAGGCATTCATCACAAAACATCATACCCCTACACAACACAACAAAATGGTCTTGCTGAGAGAAAGCACAGACACATTATTGAGATGAAATTATCTCATTTGGCTCAATCAAGTCTGCATGTACCCTTTTAGGGTGATGCATTTACCACAGCTTGTCACTTGATCAATATGCTTCCTACTAAAACTCTATATTACAAAAATCCTTCAGAAACTCTCTTTGGTCTTGCACCTGACTATAAAGGTCTTAAAGTCGTTGGTTGTCTGTGTTACCCTCACACCGGACCATATAACACACATAAGCTTCAATTTAGGTCAAATCTTAGAACATTTATTGGATATAGATCACATCATAAAGGATGAAAGGTTTTGCTTACCACTGGGAAAACCATTATCCCAGAGATGTAGTGTTTGATGAATATACCTTTCCATACTCTACAAAATTATCTCAGCTACCTCAACAAGATTCCAAACACAACAACATTTCTCATACACAACCACCTGTGATTCAACCTTATATTCCCAAAACTCCCTCAAAAAAATCTCCTCACATATCTCCTCCATCATCTCCTTCTCCTTCCCCTCATCAATTTCGGGTGCAAACATTTCCCCTCACACCTCCCCTCTTCCTACTCAAAGCTCCCACTCCACAATTCCACTCTTTGTTCAGTTGCCACACATCAGTGGCACATCGACTCTCTCTCCTACTTCTGAAACCACTATCCCACCAGCTGAACCAACCAACAAACATCCCATGATCAGTAGAGCAAAAGCAGGTGTTTATAAACCTAAGATTTTCCTTGTTAATCTGTCTGAACAAGCCCCAACCAACACTCAAGAAGCCTTGTCTCACTCAGTTTGGAAAGCAACCATGCTGTCTAAATATGATGCCTTAGTTGCTAATCACACATGGTCATTAGCTCCATTACCTCCAGGAAAGAATCTCATAGGCTGTAAATGGATATTCAAGATCAAAAGACATGCTGATGGCTCAGTTTTAAGATACAAAGCAAGGCTGGTTGCTCAAGGATTCTCTCAAGAGGCTGGTTTTGATTTTCAAGAGACCTTTAGTCTTGTAGTTAAGCCCACTACAATCAGATTGATTTTAACCATTGTTGTTTCTTCTGGATGGGACATTATGCAGCTTGATGTTAGCAATGCTTTCTTACATGGAGATTTGGAAGAAATAATTTACATGAGGCAACCACCTGGACTTGAGAGGGGAAATAATCTTGTCTGTAAGATATCCAAAGCCATCTATGGACTTAAACAAGCCTCTAGAGCTTGGTACCTCAAAGTGAAACAAGTGCTCTCTATTCTGGGATTCTCAAACTCCAAGGCTGATATATCATTGTTTTACAGATCTCAAGGAAATGTTAAAGTGTTAACTAATTTATGTGGATGATATTCTCATTACTGGTAACAGCAGTGCTCACATTTCAGAGGTAATCAGGAAACTTGGAAATGCATTCTCACTTAAAGACTTAGGGCATCTACATCACTTTCTTGGGACTGAAGTGTCTCACACTTCTGATGGTCTACATCTCAGCCAGGGTCAGTACATCAGGGATCTTCTTCAAAAGGTGAACATGGCAAATGCAAAAATCTATCCAACTCTTATGGTTTCTACTTCTAGGCTATCAAAGTATCAAGGTGATCCTACTGTCAATGGTAAAATGTACAAAAAGTGTGGTTTGCAATATGTAACAATCACAACGCCTGAAATTGCATTTAGTGTAAACAAAGTCTGTCATTTAATGTCATGTCCACTTGATGAGCATTGGAAATCTATGAAAAGGATACTTAGGTATCTAAAAGGATCGGTAGATCATGGGATTCATTTTAGTAAATCTAAACACATGTTCTTGACAGGCTTCTCTGACTCAAACTAGGCAAGGGACTAAAATGATAGAAGAAGTGTGACTAGATATTGTGTCTTCCTTGGATCAAACCTGTTATCTTGGAGTTCAAAGAAGCAGCACTCGGTTTCAAGAAGTAGTACAGAGGCAAAATATAGAAGCTTGGCTTATGTAACTGCAGAGATTACTTGGTTGCAGTATTTTCTTAGAGAATTAGGGCTGCTTGTTGTTTTGCATGTAATTGTTGTATTTTTCAGTGTTGTTAGTTAGGGTTTTGCGTTGTTTTTAGTCGTTTTGAGTCATTCTCATTAGGTTTCCGGTCATTTCCTCATTTTTAGTATTGAAAGTTGATAAATGCGATTCTTAATGACGATTCATGGGTTTTGAATTCAAGTTCCTATGTTGTAGGTGGCACGAGGTATTGGACCGGCTCTAAAGTTGTTAGGGATCGATTCGAGGCGTTGAAGCTCAAGAATCCGTGCCGAAACGAGGAAATCAAGCCCGATCGACTGCCCGACCAACTGCCCGATCGACTGCCCGGGCTACCCGCAGTCGATCGACTGCTCCCAAGAAAATCGATTGAGAGCCTAAAAATCGACTGACCGACAGAGAACTCTGCTAAATCAGCAACGCAGTCGATCGACTGCTTCCAAGAAAATCTACTGAATGTCTAAAAATCGACTGATCAACAGAGAGCTCACCAAAATTGACAAGGCAGTCGATCGACTGAGCAGTCGATCGACTGGACCGCAGTCGATCAACTGAGAGTCCGGGAATTAGCACATTTTAACATGTTTGCCCCTGCTAAATAACTATATAAACCCCTCCACTTGACTTGAGGAAGGCATTCACCCAACACCCAACTCTTGCTTGAGCCTTGGGATTAATTTTCTCTTCATTTCTAGATCTACTTTCTCTCTCTTAGGTTTTTGATTTAATCTTCAAGCATTTCCTTGGGTTTGCTAGCTTAAGAAGAATCCAAATACTCCTTTAGATTATCACTTTTGATTGTAATTCGAGCTATTGGATCATCATCTTTTAATATAGTAAGCTTTCCTTTTAATTTCACGCTTGTTCTTCATTTCCATGCATGTTCTTCAACTTTATGCTTTTTGCCTTAGCTCTTTGAATTCATGTTGAAACTTATGATTTGGATATTGATTCTATATGAGTGAGACATCTATATTGTAGATCGGGTCTTAAGTTGTTTAAATTCCAAGTTTCTCTTGTGCTTTATTTGCAATTTAATTTTCATGCATAGTTTTGGTTTAAATCCTAGATCCAGTGCTTGATCTTTGTTATTTCACGTAAAGTTTCGAACTTTGACGTTAATTTTCATTGCTCTTGCTATTTGTGCTTTCAATTTTAGTAAATTTGTATTTTTCAAGTTTTTATGTACATGCAAGCTTAGTTGTACCTTGTGCATGCATGCTTGTACTTGGTGAAACAATGCTTGTTTTTGCTTATTTCTTTAATTTGCTTGTATTTTCAATTAAGGCATACGACCGAGGTATCCTACCAACATGCAATCTCATTTCCTAGTTTAGTTTAGCTAGTTTATTTGCTTTATTTTCATTTCCCTTTTATTTTCCAAGCTTGAAACACTTTGATTCTTACAATTGAATCGATTGCCGATAATACCAAGCCAATAGAACCTTTATTTCTAAAACCACGAAAAACTACACTTCACTTGTGGATCACATTCCAAGAGTTTGGGTTGATAATCTGAGTACTATTGCATTATCCTCTAATCCGCTCCTTCATGCTAGAACTAAACATATTGAGTTGGATTTTTAATTTGTTAGAGAAAAAGTGGCATCAAAATTAATCCAAGTTTGTCATGTTTCTTTAGCTGATCAAATAGCATATGTGTTAACCAAACCATTGAGCAAGCAATTCTTCTCTCGGCTTTAACATATATTTGGTGTGTCATCCTTAACTTTGCTTGAATTGAGAGGGGGTGTTAAACCATGATCAAAGCAACAGTAAACAACTGTGAATGGTTAGCTAACCATGATTCTGCTAAGTAGCCTCTTTGCATGGAAGAGAGATAACCTTAGCAACGGTCATATGGATACGTGTTGGATGGATAATATGTATGGTACAAGGCATTTTGTGGATGAGATCACTTACTGAAAACCTAGCTAATAGCTATAAATGTATGTGATTACTATATTGATGATGTATAAAACAAACTAGAAAAAGTTATCAGCTTTTGTCCATTCCATTTCTAGCTATCTGTCTTACCATGACGTTGTTTGCCTTTTATCCTTATTTTGTTTTCTTTCAAAACATAGCACTCCCGAAACATGAATCTCACCGTAACACACGCAACACACCTTTTCATGATCGGGAAGTCAATCTTGGCATAGTTTCCCATGGTAGGTGATCGCAAAGTCGACCTCTACAAATAGTATACAGTTCCTCGTTAGGACTATCCCCTAAAAAAATGCAAGTCCAACTCCTTGGATATGACCTCCTATGACAAACAACACGCTGTTTATGTTCCAGCAAATTGGTTACAGATCTAGTGAGGATGAGAAGAGCACAAAAACCCATGTAGCCATAGAGAAAATATGATGACTTTGTTATGTGGAGTGTACTAGTTTAAGAGTTTTATGTGCCATAGAGATTTTAGAAACAACAACGTTAACTCTTTCACTTTAAGTAATATGCAACCCATTCTGAAAAAACCATGTTCCATGGCCAAGTAACAATAGAAAACATGAAGGCCGTGGTAAATGATTTATAATTTTGATTGCTTTCCACCTTTGTTTAGTAGATAAATTTGATGAATATTCTTAGTTGGTTTTGACAAATAAATATCATGGCTATGTAATTATGATTCATGTTATTACTCATCTTTTCTCCTAACTCGGTATGATTAATTCAATTAAATTGGGAAATCAATGAACCAACTTCAAATTTGTCTTTCATTATAAGCAAGTATTCGATCGAGTTTATGTTAAATGTTAAGAATAAAATAAATGGGAATTACTACTGAACTGTACTGTAGTTCGTACAATTGTTAAAATTAAAGAAAATGAAACTGAAGAACACAAAGAAACAAAATAAGAACAAGTCGAGGCAAAAAAAAAATTCTTTTCACAAGATAAATACGCCTTGTGTTGTGGTGAAAACTACCCTAATATATTCAAAGATACAACAATTTAATATCTTTGTAACTGTAGCACACCAAACTTCAAACCTCAACGGAATTAAAAAGTATGAGTACTGAGCACAAAACTTAACAAAATGATTGAGGCTTTAATGCAAAACAATGCAGTATAAAATTGATTCAATGTATTTCTCCCTATAACTTCTAAGTCTATTAGTAAACTTTATCATGTATTGTTTGTGAAGTTGAAAGGGTAGAGCAACTACAATTAGTGGGTTTAGCTATACACTACAACCAATGCCTCAATCATCACAATTTGAGAATTTTCAAATGCTGATGATTAGGTTGAAAGGTTACAACCTTTTGTTGAGCTGAAAATAATAGGTCTAGCCCATCTTTCCTTGACCAATTAAAGAGGTTTGAAAACTTTAATGGGTCGAATCCACTCTCTTTTGGAGAATCAAAAAACAAAACTGTATTGGTCTAAAACCAGGAAAGACCAAAAGACTCAAATAATTTAAAGTCATAAGTCAATTGTCAAGTTACAAATCCAAGGCCAAAGGCATAGGTCTAAGCGCACAGTTACAAGCACAACCAACTGGTGTATGTGCTTAATCACATGATACTCATTAAAAGGTCATTTACTTATAAGATTTAATAACCATCCTTAGATTTTTAATGTTGAATTTTACACACTTTCCCATTCAAATGACTAATTTACACAATTTATTTCTTGCTCACCGAAAACTAGTTTTGAGAAAATAAATATACTATGATTATCTATATGTAGAATAATTATTTCATTTAGTTTTACATGAATTTAATATGTAGCTATCAAGATTAGTCATAACTGATTTGAACTTTTTGCACCTACTTTTATTAAATTTGTCAATTTAAAAAAGCTCGCCCGCAAGAGTACGGGATCGCGTGTAGGTTGATAAGTTGACTCAAGTCGATCTCTCGAGGAAAGCTCGATTTGGAAGTTTGTTTTGTGTTTGCGTTTTACGAATAAGAAAAATAACACACGGTCGCAAATTGGTTTGGTTGTTTTAAGAACTAGAAACGAACTAAACTAATTAAATCTAAATATTATCTGAGCTAGGACCTAATTAATTAAATCTAAAATTATTTAAACTAAGAACTAATTATCTAAAACCTAAGACTACTTTAACTATGAGAAAATTAATTAAAAGACTTTTAAAATGATTTAAGAAAACTAGGGTTCTAGAGTTTCGATTCGTCTCCACGATCGCTTGGGAAGACCCAATTGGTGGTTCTAAACGAATCTAGGCTCTCTAGAGCCATAAGATCTAGCCAATAATTATCAACATAATCAATATCTCAACCCCAACACAATCAAAATCACAATTCATCATGAAAATAAAAATAAAGGATCTTAAGATCAATTATTTAATTAAACTAATTGAAAACATACAACTAAATTAAAGAGCGAAAGAAATAATTACTTATTCATTAACGAAGACGAATTGACAGCGTTTGGTTGAAGAAATCTTGAATCTAAATTACCCAAGAACTAATCTACTTTATCTAAAAACTAAAAATTTAAAAACTAAGAATAATAGAAGAAAGAAAATAAAGAACACTCTTGGGTTGTCATCCCCAAGAGGTTCGAGAGTTGGGAGAGTGTTCTCGTGCGTGCTAGGCATTGCTCCTTTTATAGGATTTGGTGGTCCCATTTTCTCTCACCAAATCCTTATTCAAAGAGGTATCTTGATTTTATTTCCTTTTTTATTCCAAAGACTCCAATAATAATTATTCTCTTCCAATTCTTTAAAGGAAATGACTTCTCCCCTTGAACAAGTCTCCCCAATTGTTGTTAATATAGTAGGACCCTTTTTAAAAATGCGTTGGAGCCGGGCTTGCTCCTTTTCTGGGTCGAAAGCTCTTATTTTCCGAATTTGCGATCGTAGGGGGTGTCCCAGTGTCGGCGGATGTACCCAGTGTCGGCAGGGGCGTGCAGGGATGCGTGCGGCGGACTCGAACACTGGGTATCCCAGTGTCAGACGTAACACTTCAAATCGAGACCCATTTTCGCTAAAAATCTACTCGTAGTCCCACCCTCGACTATCTTCAGGCCAAGACACTTCAAAATACCTAAAATAAACATAAAATTAATTAATTATAATTAAATATGATAAAATAAGTTTGAGATAAGAAAATACAAAAATATGCTCAATTTATCCAACTTATACAAAAAATAATAAGAAAAATAAACCAAAATATTACTAAAAATCCAGATATTTTCGTGCTAATACCTTACCCCACGCTTTATTTGTTTGTTCTTCCTCGAACAGGCGATAGTTTCAAAGACTAAACCAGTATGAAAATCAATTCATGCAATGAGTCGTGCTATGCTACATACATAATTTTGAAAATATAGATACAAGCAACGCAATTTCAAACACTCCACCCGTATTACATTGTCGCTCCAAAATAAAATTTCATGCATCCTCTCAAAAGGGTAATATATATGGGTGTACGCTCAAAGAACTTAGACATTGCTGCATGGGACGTGTTTACACGCAAATCATACAAATACATGCACAATAAATAAGAACCTAAAATCAATCTCTTTTCAATTGCAAATTAAGTGTGTTATCAACATAGAATCGGAAAAGGTCTTTACGGGTTGTAATGTAAGGATGGAATATATAAGTCGTGTTGCTAACTGACGATCTAACGGGATCAATAACTCACCAAACCTATTCTAATCACGAAGCAAAACGCTTCACCTCATTCAAAAGAAAACCCTCACTAAACACTCATAATGTAGCCTTTAAACTAGGCTATTTCTCAACTCGTAACTCTAACCGACTTCAAGGTCAAACCACTTAAAAATATAGAAGATTATAATACGCTTCTTTTACAACACAACTCTTGCCTTTTAAACATTCTGCTTTAAGAAAATAAACAATAAACGCAAGCCTTTATAAACATAGGCAATAACTCGACATGATTCACCGTCCTTCTTATTCTTTCCTTTTATTTTATCCCTTTTTTTTTTCTTTTTTATGGGGTCTTTTCTTCTTCTTCTTCTTCTTCTTCTTCTTCTTCTTCTTCTTCTTCTTCTTCTTCTTCTTCTTCTTCTTCTTCTTCTTCTTCTTCTTCTTCTTTTTTAATGAAGGATGGTAGTCCTTAATTACAATAATTCATAAATTCTTAAAAAAATTCCAAAACACTAATAACCAATAAAAATAACGAACTCCTACCCCACGCTTTTAATGGTTGTAGGAGTCGACTCAAAAATACTCTTGGCTAATGAAAATGGTTTATTTGGCTATGAGGGCTCATTCGGAATTTATAGTGTCTAAAATATATGGATATGGTTGGAATAAGGGTTTTTTCTGTGCCTTAACGTCATTTTCAAAGTCAACTACACACACCGATTTCAAAGAGATATCAAAAAAGAACTCATTCAGGCACATGCAAAGATGATAATCACTCAGGCTACTCACAGGCTTTTTGCATGAAAAAGTGTTGAATTGACACTGCTTTTAAGCTTTTGCGAAATTAATTACGTCCAAGTACCATTTTACAATATATATATAATAATTTTTAAAAGTTTTATGCACTTATACACGCTCAAAAGACAAGAATCTCAAATCATACATAGTTAACTTCGACAGGCAAGCCAGACAAACACAATTCAGCGCAAAAATAGTGATCAATCACGTAGAATATTAGCTACTACAAAGCCACGAATTCAAATTTCACATTTATAAAAGACAAATCATACTCAACCATCCTCCCCCCTATAAAAATTCGGCAATCTCTTGATTGCCATAAATATATATAAAGGCAAATCAAAAGAGGAAAAGAGTAAGAAAGCGTCCCTGAAAATTAAATAGCCGAGCTGCTCCAAATAGCGTTGTACAATCATCCTTCGTTTTGAATCTCGTGATTGAAAATGCCTTGAATAAAAACCTAAAGAGACAAAAACAAACGAACGAAAACAACTAACTAGTAAAACTTAAAGAAGAAGTAAAGAAAATAAATACTTAGGTTGCCTCCCAAGAAGCACTTGTTTAACGTCGAAAGCCCGATGCCTTCTACGAACGATGCTATCCCGGATACTAGAAAATGTGATGATCATGCCACACCTTAGTATTCTCCAAAAGTAAGCATAGGCAATTTAATTCACCAAGGCAAGCATGGTTAGCAATTCTTAGAACTAAAACTCCAATTTGCTTTGGCGGTCAAAAAAGAAAATAGTCTATCACCATGAACATATCAACAACTAATTCGGGCACATGGTGATCCACAACCTTTGGAAATACGAAGAAAGCCATCGAACACAAGAATATATCATCCTCTAATACAAGCTCCTTTGTTTTATAAACATCCCCCTCAATGCTTGGAAAAATATTAGAAACTATACTCGGGCATAGGGGTTTGGAATTCTCTTCAACTATCTCGTCCACCATCCCCATCTTAAAATCCATCAAAGCCTCGGGTGGCTCAATAATAGACTCGGCCATTTCATCCTTCTCGAACACTTCATCAAAATTTACATCTTCCTCAGCAATGTCGTTCAAATCTATCCCCAAAATGTCCGCCACTCGGTTTAAAAATTCGACGTCATCCACGACGTCTAAATCATTGAAACTCTCCAAAACCTCTTCTTGACACTCATCCTCTTCTAATCACGAATTCGAGCTCGCATCCTCAACCTCTAAATAGGGCTCCACAACATCAATATTTGGTAGTGCTGGTGGACTTTGAAGTTTATTTCTCTCGGATTCCCTTCTTGCTATAGAAACATCGACTTGACGACATACTTTATACTTTTCAAGTTCAGAAAGGTCATCATCTTGCACAGTTGATGCACAATGTCGCCTTGTTGTCAAATTGTCTCGGCTTCTTGATCCTCTTACTGCGCCAAGAATTGATCATCTTGCTCATAATCTTCACAACTAGGATAGTAGGGAAATTGGTCGTAAGAAGCATAAGACTCATAGCTCGTATAGTTCTGATTAGCAATAACTTCGTCCTGTGGCTCTCCAAACGTTACTTGGCATTCAGTCGCCCAATGCCTAAATGCTCCGCAATTGCTACATAAATATGGGAATTGGTCGTAAGACTCGTCATTAAACAAGTGTGGGGCATATGGAACGTTGTCTCGGCACGAGTAGTATTGGTTCCATCTTGGTGTATAGAATTCCTCCATGAAACATTCGTACATGTCTTCCCATGTTGGCAAGGAATCGGGCTCCAAATTCATCAACCATTGCCATGCTTTACCATTTAGTTGCAATAGAAAGTGCTGCCGCCTAATTTGTTCTCGTGTAAGGCCGAGGAGAGGAAAAGTCTGGGTGATGTCTTCGTATTCTTGGATGAACTTCACCGGATCCTGGCTCGGATGCCCATTGAATTCTAGTAGTTGCGCGTAGTACCAAATATCTACTTCGTACTCCCTCATTGCAGGGCTTATTGGAATGGCCAGTCGTCGATAGTAAGGCATTTTTTTTGATATTTTTTTTTAAATCTGTTTTTGAAAATTTAGTAATAATAATAAAAAAACTGAATATTTTTTTTAGAGGTTAACGGTAGCTCTTAGCGGTAGCATCTACCGGTTAGTGTTACCGTTAATTTTTTTTTTCAAAAATTAAATATTTTCTTAAACTAACGGTAGCTCTAACGGTTACAGATACCATTAGGTTACCGCTTTTTTTTTATTTTGAAAATTTTTTAGAATCTTTTTATTTTTTAAATTTTTTTTATTTTTCGGTCGCTGAATCTATGCTTCAAGAGATGTACCTTGCATACACAACACTCAACGCACAAGATTAAAGTACCAGATAAAAAAAATAGAAAAATTACAATTAAATAAAGATAAATATAAATAAAAATCACGAAGGGAAAACACAAAATTCACAACCTACTTAGCTTTCCCCGGCAATGGCGCCAAAATTTTGATTCGAACTTTTTGCACCTACTTTGATTAAATTTTTCAATTTTAAAAACTCGTCCGCAAGAGTACAGGATCGCGTGTAGGTTGATAAGTTGACTCAAGTCGATCTCTCGAGGAAAGCTAAACTCGGGAAGTTGTTTTGTGTTTGTATTTCACGAATTAAAAAAAAAAAAGAAAAATAACACACAGTCGCAAATTGGTTTGGTTTTTTTAAGAACTAGAAACTAATTAAACTAATTAAATCTAAATATTATCTGAGCTAGGACCTAATTAAATACATCTAAAACTATCTAAACTAAGAACTAATTATATAAAACCTAAAATTAATTTAACTATGAGAAAATTAATTAAAAGACTTTTAAAAAGATTTAAGAAAAATTCTAGAGCTTCGATTCGTCTCCACGATCGCTTGGGAAGACCCAATTGATGGTTCTAAACGAATCTAGGCTCTAGACCCATAAGATCTAGCCAATAATTATCAACATAATCAATATCAATCCCAACACAATCAAAATCACAATTCGTCATGGAAACAAAAATAAAGGATCTTAGGATCAATTATTTAATTAAACTAATTGAAAACATGCAACTAAATTAAAGAGCGAAAGAAATAATTACTTACTAATTAATGAAGACGAATTGACAGCATTTGGTTGAAGAAATCTTGAATTTAAATTACCTATGAAGTAATCTAATTTATCTAAAAACTTGAAATTTAAAAACTAAGAATAATAGAAGAAAGAAAATAAAGAACACTCTTGGGTTGTCATCCCCAAGAGGTTCGAGAGTTGGGAGAGTTCTCTTGTGTGCTAGGCGTTTCTCCTTTTATAGGATTTGGTGGTCTCCTTTTATCTCATCAAATCCTTATTCAAAGAGGTATCTTGATTTTATTTCCTTTTTTATTCTAAAGACTCCAATAATAATTATTCTCTTCTAATCCTTCAAAGAAAATGTCTTCTCCCCTTGACCAAGTCTCCCCAACTGTTGTTAATACAGTAGGACCTTTTTTAAAAACACGTTGGAGCCGGGCTTGCTCGTTTTCTTGGTCGAAAGCTCTTATTTTCTGAATTTGCGATCACAGTGGGTAACCCAGTATCGGCGGATGTACCCAGTGTTGACAGGGGCATGAGGTAATGCGTTCGGCGAACTCGGACACTGGGTATCCCAGTGTCAGACGTAACACTTCAAATCGAGATCCATTTTTGCTAAAACTTTACTCGTAATCCCACCCTCGACTATCTTCAGGCCAAGACACTTCAAAATACCTAAAATAAACATAAAATTAATTAATTATGATAAAATAAGTTTGAGATAAGAAAATACAAAAATATGCTCAATTTATCCAACTTATACAAAAAATAATAAGAAAAATAAACAAAAATATTACTAAAAATCCAGACATTTTCGTGCTAATACCCTACCCCACGCTTTATTTGTTTGTTCTTCCTCGAACAGGCGATAGTTTCAAAGACTAATCAGTATGAAAATCAATTCATGCAATGAGTCGTGCTATGCTACATACATAATTTTGAAAATATAGATACAAGCAATGCAATTTCAAATACTCCACCCGTATTACATTGTCGCTCCAAAATCAAATTTCATGCATCCTCTCAAAAGGGTATTATATATGGGTGTACGCTCAAAGAACTCAGACATTTCTGCATGGGACGTGTTTACATGTAAATCATACAAATACATGCACAATAAATAAGAACCTAAAATCAATCTCTTTTCAATTGCAAATTAAGTGTGTTATCAACATAGAATCGGAAAAGGTCTTTAGGGTTGTAATGTAAGGATGGAATATATAAGTCGTGTTGCTAAATGACGACACTCGGTACATCCGCCGAACGCGGCGGATGTTCCCAGTGTTAGTCGTAACACTTCAAGTCGAGACCCCTTTTCGCTAAAACTTCACTCGTAGGCCCACCCTCGACTATCTTCAGGCCAAGACACTTCAAAATATCTAAAATAAATATAAAATTAATTAATTATAATTAAAATATGATAAAATAAGTTGGAGATAAGAAAATACAAAAACATGCTCAATCTATCCAACTTATACCAAAAATATTAAGAAAAATAAACCAAAATACTAATAAAAGTCCAGACATTTCCGTGCTAATCAATAACAAAACTAATTTTTTAACAATCCCCCACAAAACTAGAAATCAATATATGTATGTATGTAGACTATTGTACTTAGTCATCATAAGATGTTATTGCATTTAGATAGGTAGTTTGTAGTTTTAAACATTCAATAGTCACTATCATCAAATATACTGGTGGCATAGTGGACTCGATGCCTTGATGTATCCCTCCGTAGTGTATATCAAAACAATGATAATTACATAATAAAACCTTAATACCGTTATGTTCTTAAGTAGTGTTCTTTTTTTCCAGGGACATCACTTTTGATTTATAAGTATTTACATTTTGAAGTGGCCTTTACTTCACACTTATATAGGTGACCTTTCATCAAAAGTATCTTGATATACTCCGCCTTCACAAGTTTGAGATTCATTAGAATGTCTCGAGACTTTTACCTTATCATAATACTCAGGTTAATCCACTTGGACTGCTTTCCAGGGATGAGATTCTAACATTCAACTTGTTTCAAGTACTCAACTAAATTTCCATAGTTTAGTTCTCTCATTGAACCAAGTTCATGGGATCTCCATTCATCAAGATTAGGTTACCACTATTGTCATTCTTTAATTTTGTGGATCCTACACCCATTTCATCTAGCAAATTTCTTAATTGATCTTGATTAAACCCTTTTATTAGAAGGTTAACAATATTATCCTATGACTTAACATAGTCAATGGATATTACTCAATTAGAGAGAAATTGTCTAACGGTGTTATATCTTCGATGAATATGCAATGGGTGTCTCTCTTGTTCTCTTGTCGATGAATATGCAATGGATATCCTATGACTTATTAGAAGGCTACACCTACACCGATGGTTGTCTCTCTTGTTCTCTCTAAATCCCAAGGGGAACCCACTGTTGATCCGACCTTTTACCGGAGTATTGTTGGAGCTCTTCAGTATATCACAATTACTCGCCCTGATATTTCTTATAGTGTCAACAAAGTGTGTCAATATATGCATTGCCCTCTCAACACTCACTTGAGAGCTCTCAAAAGAATTCTGCGTTATCTTGCTGGTACCACTTCTTATGGGCTCACCTACAATAAAACCTCTTTCTTTGCTCTGACAGGTTTTTCAGACTCCGACTGGGCTGGTGATCTAGATGACAAAAATTCCATCACTGGATTTTGTATTTTTCTAGGTCTCAATATTGTCTCCTGGTGTTCTAAGAAGCAGACCTCCGTTTCAAGGTCCAGCACCGAGGCTGAATATCGCAGTCTTGCTCATGCTACTGCGGAGTTGGTTTGGATTCGCTCCTTTCTAAGCGAGCTTCAGGTCACTCTTCCCGTTGTTCCCACAATCTGGGTTGATAATCAGAGTGCTATTGCTGTTGCCTCCAGTACCGTTGTTCATGCTCGAACGAAGCACTTTGAATTAGATCTTCACTTTGTTCACGACCTCATTGCAAAGAAATCGCTGCATGTTCGGTTTTTCCCTTCCATTGATTAGACTACTGATGTCTTCACCAAGCCACTTTCTCATCAATTCTTTGCCCGGCTTCGGAACAAGCTCTTTGTTCTTCTTATCGCCGCACTCGAATTAAAGGGGGATAATAGAGGGCGACCTGATAATTCCAGGTCGCCTAGTCATAAACTGCTTAGCGACCTAAAGAAGAGTGCAGTGCCAAGTCGCACTGTTGGCGACCTATTGCCTGGTGACCTGGAGTTGAGCGCAGTACCAGGTCGCAAGGTTGGTGACCTCTCAGGTCGCACGATAGGTCGCTCAGAGGTCGAGCGTACTACCAACAATGGATCGCAGATGAAGACAACCTACCCGACGTCAGCTGATGTCGTCAGCCCTAATTCAGTACATCCAGCTGTTAGGATGTACTTTAGCAATATTGACCACATGATTTGAATTAATGTACTGTAGCAGTTTTAGCCACATATTTTTTGGTTACCTTTACTATAAATAGTGGCACATTCTTTGATGTAATTATCAAGAAATGATTGAATGAAATGTAAGTAAGAAAAGTTGAATACAAAATATTTCTCAATATGAGTTCTTTACTTTCTTTCACTAACTTCTGGCGGATGTTTGAGACATGCAACACTTCTTTCATCAATAGCTCTTTTCCATAAGCTAATTTGAGAGCAACATTTCTAATTCCAGACACCTCCGACAAAAGACGATATTCCCCATGTGGTTATGATCCATTGAAATAGTGTAATTGGAAAACACTTCTATGTCAGAATAGACATGTCGAGTAGCACCAGTATTAAGTACCACTCTCTTCAGTTATTAACTAAATTCGTTTAAACATCCATAGCGGACGTATCAAAGTCAATCAACTCAACTGGTTCAGAACCAACAAGACGAGCACTTGATTATCCCCGGTAATGCCCATTATTCTTTTTGGGCTTCTTGCATTCTTTTGACATGTGGTTTGGCTTTTCACAGTCATAAAAACTTCTAGTGAACTTCCAAACCTTGGCAACTTGTTTACATATGTTGTTTTGAGCATCACTCACTTTTCTTTTAAAGGAGTTGCCTTGCTTTAGAAGACTACCAGGAGCATTCATTGGAAATTAGCGGTGTCTTATTCTCGAATTTTCAATTGTCTTCTTCAGTATAAAACTTAACAATCAACCTCTTAAGTGTCATCTCTTTTGTCTTGTGTATTAGGTAAATTTTGAAATCTTTCTAGTCCAAAGATATTTCTGAATCACAGAAGCTATCTGAGAGGATTTAATAGGGACATGCCCTCATCATGAATCATGGCAAATTAGTTGGAACTCTTAGAGTAGTGAGATGACCGTATTAGAATCGGCCATTTTGAAGTCCAGAAACTTCCAACAATGAACTTCTCCACTCCAGCATCTTCATACTTCTACTTTGTCTCCAAGGCATCAAAAGTTTCTGGGTTGTCTTCATAGTATTGTACATATTATACAGTTCATTACTCAATCCATTTAGAACATGGTTTTGGCAAAGGTAATCACCTTGGCCCCAAGCATCATATGCAGCATGTAAGTCAGTATTGTCTTCTTGTTGCGCAATCAAAGGTGGATCCTCCTTCATATATCTAACCAAACCAATAGTGGTTTGGTGGAAAACCATATTTTGCGGTCATCACTTGAAATCAAGACTAATTTAATTTTCCATGTCTTTCAGCATGAACGTTGGCAGAAGGAATAACAACATTTTGAATAAAGGTTCATTTTCCTTCACCCGTGCTTGTCGCTTGAATGGTTTTGTGTTGCTTCGCCAGTGTTCGTCCCTTGTTAATTGATGTTCTTCACGAGTTTTGTATCAAAATAATATTTGGCTTATGATTGTTACAAAAATATGTAAGAAAAACATGAAATGGAAATTACTACTGAGTTGTACTATTGTGCTTACAATTGTTAAAATTAAAGAAATGAAACTGGAGAACAGTAAGAAACAAAATAAGAAAAAGTCGAGGTGAAAAATATCTTTCTCTAAAAGAAAAATACGCACCGTGTAGTGCTGACGGATCTAGCGTAATGTCCCCAAAGATACAATGACTTAATGTCTTTGAAGCTATAGAACACCAGACTTCAAAGTTCCAACGAACTTGAAAAATGTGAGGATTGAGAACAAAACTTAAACTAAATGCTTGACACTTTTAGTGCAAAGAAATGTAGAATAAATTTGATTTAATGTATCTTTACCTATAACTTCTAAATCTATTTATAAATATCACCATGTAGGGTTTGTGAAGTTGAAAGGTTGCGATTAGTGGGTTTAACTATCCAAAACAGCTACTATCTCAATTCACAGATTTGAGACTTTCAAATGTTGATGATGAAGCTGAATGATTTTGTTAGGATGAAAATAAGGGGTCTAACCCATTTTCATTTTACCAATAAAAATGTTTGGGCAACTTAATGGGTCAAGTCCATTTTCTACTATAGAATCTAAAACTGGAGTGGTCCAAAACCAATATGGTACATCCCAAAAAAGAACCAAAAGAGGCATCTCTCGAGCCCCAAAGAAAAACCTTCCTAAGTCCTAAGTCAATTGCCAAAATTCAAAGTCAAGGTCTAGGCCCAAGCCCATTTGCAAGCATAACCAATTAGTACACGAGGTTAATCACATGATTTTCATTACAGCTTCATATTTACTTATAAAATATAATAATTTTCCTTACATTTTCATGTGGAATTTTATACACATCCTATTTCAAACCATTAACTTGTACAATTTATTTCTCATTCCTCAAAAATCAATTTTCAGAAAAATAAATATACTGCAATTAATTATCTATTCAATACGTAAAATAATATTATTTTATTTTATTCCACGTGAATTAAATATTTAACCATAATTCTTCAAAAGCTTAATCATAAATAAAAGTTAGAGACTAGATTGTCCCATAGGTGGAGAACTTTTTAAGGTCCCCGCACGTTAGAATGTATAAAAGAAAAAGCTCTTACGCATTTCATTGGAATGAAGCGCGAACGAGGCATAGGCTGTTAACGATTGGATGAAGGACTTGAAATATCATTTAAGCATATCACATTTGTGAACGTGTACGTGTACACGAAACGTTGACACAAAATTAATTTCTGAGTAATACTAAAACTGTTAAAGAAATATGGAGAAATCTAAAGCCCATCATCACAATTCAGACCAGATGCAACGGATTGCACCATCAAACAGGCCATCCTCGTATTAACTCTTAGGGCGGCCATCATATTAAACTGTATGCCTTCTTTTGTTTTACTTTTTTTAAAAACTTTTAATACAGAATAATCTTTTTTACATTTATATACTTTTTCTATTTCTTTTTAAGCCAGATGTGTTTTTCTTTTAAAAAATACGTGATTATTAAGTTTGCAGTTATTTGAGTCCCTTGTGAGATCGTGTTTGCATGCTAATATAATTACATTTGCTTTTTTTCAACTACATATTATAGTGATTTTTCCCATTAACTTGAAAACATATATTTTCATCCCAAATCACAATTTTGCTCTTCAATGATGAAAACTAGGACTGTTAGCATGAAATGAGAAGACCGAGATGTTGTGTCGACACATGATGAATAAGATATACAAAGTGAACATGTGCTAGCCAAGTTAAATTCGAGAAAGAAGAATATAGTCGTGTCAAAATCAAGCTAACTGGAAAAAAAAACAAAAAAAACACAAAGGTATCAAGTGCAATAAAGGCAAATGCAAGGTTGTTGGTTCGAAGGTTAATTTCTATTCAGATCTTGAATCGGGAGAACATGATAGGGCAGGGAGAGTGGGCGGGTGCGGGATATGGGAAACCGACTTTATGTTGCATGGAGGAATCAAAGGATGGTTATATTATTGGTATCATATATTTCGTTATTGTTTGTTTCTTCTTAAATTACAATTTGAAGTTATGTTTTTTTATTTTTGTCAATATGTTTGTTAGCTGCGTCAAGTTCAAACCAAGAGTTGTCCCAGCAATTGATGATTTGTATTAGAAACAAATAGATAAGGCCATTGATGTAAATAATATTAAAGATTCTATTGCAAGTTTTTTTTTTTTGAGGTTGTTTCATCAATTCTTTTTATTAGCGGTTGTTAAGCGATACTTTATTATTTTTCTGCCAAGATTGATTTTGGAGGTGCATATATGTAACGATTCTGTTAATGTTGTCTTTATCGAGAGATTTTCGCCAACTAATAGGTTATTATATTGTTCATAATTACTTATTTGTTTTTAAATCACTACAAAAGAACCCGGCGATACTGACGGCCAAATCCGTCAGGATATGAAATACTGACGGCCTCCTGACGGATAATGGCCGCCAATATTTTTGCGGTCAGGATTATGGAATCCTGACGGAAATATATACCCGCCAGGAATGCCGGCGGTTTCCTTGACGGCTTCTTCCGCCAGAAAAGGCCCGCCAGTATTCCTGTCGGGTTGTGCCCGCCAGGAATACCTGATATTTTCCTGGCGGCTTTCCCGCCAGCATTACTGGCGGGTTTACCCGCCAGGATTTACTGGCGGTTTTCTTCCGCCAGGATTTGCTGGCGGGTAAGCCGCCAGCATTCCTGGCGGCTTCAGTCAAAAAAAATTTCTATAATTTTCTTTAAAAAATTTATTAATAAAATTTCTAATATATTAATTAATAATTAAACTAAAAATAATAAACAAATAAAAATCCAAATAAATAATCCACTAATAAAAAAATCAAAACAAATCATTCAATAACTAAAAATCGTTTCACCAATCGAATATATAAAATATCCTAAACTATCCATCTAAATCTCCACCATCTGGACTACGGGGAGGCCGACGAGCCATGGCCCGAGCAACAGCTTCTTCAATCTGCTGTTGGAGCCTCATCTGGGAACGCTCCTGCTCCTCACGGATCCGCTGAATCTCTAGCGCCTGCTCCTCGTGGATCCGCTGAAGCTGCTCAAGCTGCTCCTGCTGGGACTGCACCTGAGTCTGGAGCCTATGAACATCGGAGGTGGAGGTGGAAGAAGTACTGCAGCCCTTCTGAGTCTTCCCAAAGCATCCAAGGCCATAGCGTCGACCCTTCCTATTCCCGACGACCTGTAGGTAGACCTCGTTCGGGTCTACCTGAGGGCTGCTATCATCAGAAGACGCAGCACGCCTCTCCTCCAAAGCCCTCTCATAATCCTCCTGATATCAAAATTTTCAGCTATTATTATCAAACAATTTTTATCAGATTTTATAATAACTTTTATCAGATTTTATAATAAATCGGTTATATATAACATATAAACTTACAGCTATCCTCTGGGCTTTGGGATCCGTAAATGTGCCGTCGGGATTTCGATGATACCTCAGCAGAAGCTCGTAGTTACTGGGCTGCGAACCCGTCTGTGCAGCCTGTATTTAAAGTTACATTGACAAAATTTAATATAATGAATTAATTAAAATATAAAATTATACATGTTCAAAAATATAATTTAATTACTTAAAATATTATCATCGACTTACAATCTCGGCCGCCTGTCGATTAGCCGGCATAGACCCGCCTCGATGCTTCGCTATACCAGTCGAAGGGCCGCCGGGCTCGCTCATCCTGTTCCGCCTGGCCTTCTCAGATTTCTCCACCTCCCCAGGCCACTGAAACTCCAACAGCCACCTGTTCCAAGTCGTCTCCCCTACAATAGCAGGTATCGTCCCACTCRTCCGATACGCCTTCCTCCACTCGTATATACGACTCTTATAAGACTCCTGCATCGAGATATAGAATGCTACCCTGATGGCATTCTCGTCGTACATACGAGTGTCCCACCACACCAATCCCTACAAAADAAATACAATTAGACAAAATAATTAAGCAATGTACTTAACATAAATAAAAAAAAATACTTCAAAATTACCCTAAAACGAGGCCACCACGTCTGACGATGGCTGTCCGGGATGTGCTCGTATTTCCACCCATCTGGGTGGATACGAGCCTCGTGTATAGTCCTGAGATAGGTCGGCAAGTCCTTCGACGGACTTCGTAACCTAAAAATTAATAAGTTTATTTCAATATATGTCAAATAATTAAATTACATATTGAACACATAACTAAACTGATTAAAATGTTACTTACCTATTTTCGAGCACATATACCTCGATCCCGGAAGTCCTGACCTCTGTACCAGGCGCGCTCGTCCCCGCCTCATCAGACGGGGTAGGTGGAACAGTATCATCGAGGTCCATGTCGGTGGCATCATCCTCATGGTGTCCCGAGGACGATGAGCCGAGAGAAATCCGACGATGATGAGGACCTCTACCAGGCATCTATCATACAACATAGTTTTATTAATATTTTTTTTTACATAAGTATATAATTATATATATATATATATATGTGTGTGTGTGTATCGTTATAATTTGTTCAGATTATCGTTAACACTCATAAAATTTTCAAACATCATCCCTAACTTTCAGACTCATCTTCGTAGCTTCCTTCGTCTTCTTBAGTTAAATGTAGTTCATCGCTTTATGACTCTTCTGAATCATCATTGACCGACTCGTCGTGTTCGTGATTGAGAGGGTCGTTTAATTGGAAGTCAACATCCTCTAATTGTATTGCAGGAAATATTTCTACAACATCTTCTTGGAAAGACTGTTGTTCAGGCACGCGAGGCTCGATATAATCCACTGTCGATCGGGCTTTGATTTGACAAGTTGCCCACCAATCTAGTTTGTCTCGCTTCAAACTCGGATACGAACTGTAGTGCACTTGAGTCGCTTAGGATGCGAGTATAAATGGCTCGTATCGATTGAATTTACGTTTATGATTGACGTCAATGAGCTTATATTAAGGGTGGATTATCGTTCCGGCTGGAGTTGGATCAAACCACTCACATTTGAACAAGAGCGTCCTTCCGGAAGTTTGAACCCCGTGATACTCCAATTTAACCACTTCTAGAAGACGACCGTAATAATCCATGTAATCTGGCCCATAATTTGTTCCTCTTATACAAACTCATGTGCTCGACGTTGATCGCTCAGACCCATACGAGAGCGTGTGAAATCTAAATCCATTAATCTTACAACCGTTGAAGGTGTTCACAACACGTGATGGACCATACACAATTGACCTCATATAATCGTCATTTACATTGTTCAAAGGATCTCGTGCCTACAATAATTTTATGTTTTCAAAGTTATAATATATTTTGATTGCCACTTAATTTTACAGATAATTAAGACTCACGTAGATCTCGAACCAAACAGGAAATTCAGCGTCCACTTTTCGAGTCAGTGCCTCATCTGTAATGTTCGGTTGGTTACGTTTAATACCATCTTCGAACAAGCTGCACATTTATATTAAAATGAAGATTTGTTATRATATTTAATCAGTAGATTTCGATAATTAGGGTTGCAACGAATTTGAATAACTAACCTGATAAATTGTTGGATTTCAGAACAATTTAGTAAAACATATCTTCGGGCCTCGGCCAATTCTTCATCCGACAAGAATCTCTTCCCTGCGGCCGAGAAAGTTTCACCAGTATTTTTGAAAACAGATAGAACATTTGGAGTGTCATCTTCATCATTTTGAACTTCTTCGTTACGATTTAAGTTTGTTCTTTTTGTGGAGACATTATCATCGAAGTAGTACGAAACAAAATTTGACGCCTCCTCAACTAGATATGCGTTTGCTATTGATCCTTCAACACACGCTTTATTCCTTACATTGTTTTTCCACTTGCGAAGATACCTCTCGAAAGGATACATCCACCTGTATTGCACTGGACCAGCAATTATCGCTTCGTATGGTAAGTGGACAGGCAAATGTTCCATTGAATCGAAGAAACTAGGTGGAAATATCATCTCAAGTTGACAGAGTATTAGGGGAATGTCACGCTCTAAACGACTCATATCAGCAGTTCCAATAACTCTCGCACTCAGATCTCTGAAAAACAAACTTAACTCTGTTAGTGCCTTCCACACTGGGTGAGGAAGCAGTTCTCGAAATGTAATTGGGATCAACCGCTGCATAAACACGTGACAGTCATGGGTTTTCATCCCGTACAATCTCAACCCTTTCATATCAACACAGCGACCTAGATTTGATGCGTACCCGTCAGGAAATTTGAGAGCCTTTATCCATTCACACAATATAACTTTCGACGGCTTATCGAGCGTGTACGACGCTTTGGGATACTTTCCTGATGCGTCTGCATGAAGCTTGGGACGGTGACAGTATTCTGATAACTCATCTCTTGATTTTACTGTGTCTTTTGTCTTCCCTTTGACATTCATCACCGTATTAAACACATTATCGAAAACATTTTTCTCAATGTGCATAACATCTAGATTATGACGAATAAAGTTTTTCATCGGTTACCTTCAGAAGTCCTAGCCGTTCAATTTCGGCCAAAATCTCTGTTCCAGATCGCACGTGCGGCGGCAGCGCTTGAACCTTTCTATTTTTCCTAAAATATTTTTTATCTTTACGAAGTCGATGATCACATTATAGAAACTTACGATGGTTATCAAACCATGATTGTTTCATGCTCTTTTTCAGGGTAAAAGCGTCTGAACGCTCTATGCAATACGGACAAGCCATTCGACCGGACGTGCTCCAACCAGACAACATCGATTATGCAGGAAAGTCGCTGATGGTTCACATAAGGGTCTCTCACATCTGAAAGTTCTATTTTTAGATACATCGTACGAGATAGCACCGTCGGACCACAACTGCTTGAGCTCCTCAATCAATGGTTGTAGGAAAACGTCTAACTTATCTTTGGGGTTTTGTGGCCCCGGGACGAGAACGCTGAGAAACATATACTGCTCTTTCATGCACATCCAGGGAGGTAAATTGTATGGTGTGACAATCACCGGCCATGAAGAGTATTGTTTTTCGAGACTTCCAAAAGGTTGAAATCCGTCTGTACATAGACCTAATCTTACGTTTCGAGTTTCAGCAGCGAACTCTGGATGAGTTTCATCGAAGTGCCTCCAAAGCTTAGAATCTGACGGGTGGTGCATGACACCATCCTCTAGCGTATGTTCTGCATGCCACCGCATATCATCTGCTGTTGTTTTAGATGCGTACAACCTCTGCAGTCGGGCCGTTAGAGGAAAATAAAACATCCTCTTGTACGGAACTAAGTTGGACTTGCGCCGTTTAGTTTGTCCCTTCTTCGCGGGTTTGAACCATGGATGATCACAAAACTTGCACTTATCCAGATTCAAATCATCCTTCCAATAAATCATGCAGTTCTTGACGCAACAATCTATCTTCTCTACCGGTAACCCTATACCTCTCAACAACTTCTTACTTTCGTAGAAATTATCTGCAATATTGTTGTCTTCTGGCACGATCTCTTTGATTAAATCAATAAATTGATCATAACATTTCTGAGAAATGCCATGCTCCGATTTTAAATTCATAAGACGAGCAACTAAGGACAATTGTTTGTGTTTCTCGTAACCGGGATACAGAGGTTTTTTTGCAACTTTTAGAATATCAAAAAATTTCTTCGCCTCGGGATTAGGTGATTCATCCAACTCAATGTCATTCATGTCGAAATTAGGACCGACAACATCTCGCACCATATCGACGTACGCATTTGATGATGATCCCTCAATTTCAATATCAGCAGGCGATGAGACGTGATTTGTTTCCCCGTGATGAGTCCAAATGTAGTAATCAGCAATGAACCCTTTGGTACCGATGTGGCATTTTATCTCATCGATAGTCCTATAACTAGAGTTCCTACACTTAGTTCGTGGGCAAGGGCATTTTAGCTTATCACAGCCCCTCTCTGCAGAATCATGCGTGAGTGCAAATTGTACGAAACTATCTACACCGGCCACGAACGCTGGATTTAGAAATCCGGAAATATTCCGTTTGTACATCCAACTACGATCATCATCCATTCTAAGATTTTTCAGAATTAAAGAAGGTGGCAAAATTTCGGCAGCAATACGAGAAGAATGAGTAATTTGAATTGTAATTGGTAAGGCTTCTATCCCATTCAAGAAGGTGACGTTTAGTAGTGTGTATTATCTTAAAATATGCATTTTTCTTAGAATCAAAATTTTGGCAGCATCTCCCCTCAGTTCTCGTAGTGCACGTATATTTCAGTGCACCCGATAACAATTAGAGAGATGCAGTTACCGAAATTTCAAAACTTAAAAAAAAACATACACATAAGATAACCATACTACAAGTCACATTCTCAAACTGTCCAAAAATGGGACAATTCGAAATTTAGTATCAAACTCTATATTTGATACTAAATCTCAAACGGGTCTAAGGAATATTGGAATAATTCGAAACTTAGTTTCAAATTTTTTTATATGATATTAATTCTGAAACAAGTGATTTATATGCATCGCGTCACTTCGCCAAGGTTCCAAATAAGAAATTATCACCGTCACATTTTTTTAGAAATATTTTGAAAACTTAAATAAAATCCCGTGACACCCTATCACGTTTTTAAAAATAAGATTTGAAAACCCGCTATTGGAGGGACAAAACCTCCCGGCCGGCGCCGTAACCCACGTCAACATCCGACGGTATACAACCAGCAACACCAATGACAATATTATATATAAACAAAATTAAACCCCAGCCGATCACCACGGCCTCCCATGCATGAACAATATATATACAAATTTTTTTAAATCCCGGCCGATCACCACGGCCTCCCATGCATGAACAATATATATACAATTTCTTTTAAATCCCGGCCGATCACCACGGCCTCCCATGCATGAACAATATATACACAATATAATGGGTGAATAAACCCTAAACTTGAAAGCAAACCCTAATAATCTAATGATAAATCCTAATACAAGATTACTTCTAACTAGGTAGATTTTGAAGTAGACACGTTGTCTATATAGAGCCACACAACACTCGAATACAGGTCATCGCTTTACTCGACCACCCCCACCATGTCTGCTCCAAATAGGTTGTCTGAATTAAGTATATTTGTAGCCGACATGGGGAGGGCGTTTGAGGAGGACAATCTCTGTACAGCTGCTGTGTGCACTCTGTATAGACAAGTGTACTGCAGAATATACACAAGCTTAATTATTCTTAAATTGGCCCCTAATTGTGTAATTATTACTAAATTACCTCCTAATTAATTGATTATTCTTAATTTGGCCCCTAATTAGGTAATTATTACTAAATTGGCCCCTAATTAATTGACTATTCCTAAATTGGACCCTAATTAGGTAATTATAAATAAATTGGCCCCTAATTAATTGATTATTCCTAAATTGAACCCTAATTAATTGATTATTCCTAAATTGAACCCTAATTATATTATTATTACTAAATTGAACCCTAATTATGTAATTATTACTAAATTGAACCCTAATTATGTAATTATTACTAAATTGACCCTAATTAAAACTAATCCTAAAACTAACCCTAATTATAAATTAACCCTAAAGTTATTTCTAAAACTAACCCTAAATTGAACCCTAATTCTAAAATTAACCATAAAACCTAAATTAAAACCCTAAATTGATCTATAATTACAAATTAAAAACAAAATTAATACATAAAAATAATATAAAAAAATGAAAAAAAAATAAAAAACTTACATTGGGGCTGTGGACGGGCGCGACGGGCGGCGAGCGGCGGGCTGGCGACGGCTGGGGTGGAGCGGCGAGCGGCTGGGGCTGGGGCTGGGCGACGAGCGGCTGTGGCGGCGGCTGGACACGTCGGCGCGGCTGGACGCGGTGGCGGGCGGATCTTCTTTCTCTTTCTCTCTTCTTCTGCTGCGACGGGCGGCTGGGCTGGACCGGAGCGGAGTGGCGCGGCACGGCGACAGGACGGCTGGGCTGGACCGGAGCTGGGAGCGGCGTTTTTCGGCGGAGAGAGAAAGAAGGAAAGAAGAGAAGGAGAGAAAGTGAGGCGGGGGAAGGGGCTGGGGCCGAATTTTAGGTTAAAATCCTGACGGCCAAAGGCCGCCAGGAACGCTGACGGCTTAGCCGTCAGCGTATATATATTTATTTTTTTAAAAAATATATGCTGACGGGTTGACCGTCAGGATCCTGACGGCCATGACCGTCAGCGTATATATTATTATTTTTTTAATTAAAAATTATATCCTGACGGTCAGAACCGTCAGGATCCTGACGGCCATGGCCGTCAGCGACGCCAAAATGATATACTGACGGGCAATGCCCGTCAGTATAATAAAGCGGGATAAACTCCCGCTTATTCGCTGACGGTTTACTGGCGGCCTCTTTTGCTGGCGGCCATGGCCGTCAGCAAAGCCGCCAGCATTGTTTTCCGCCAGTAAGTCCGCCAGCATTGCTTGGCGGCTTTTTGGCCGT
>BMAC01001234.1:55937-72281 GCA_014905375.1 Phtheirospermum japonicum
AATTGTAACCATTTATTTGTTAGAGATAGTGGTAAACACATGGTATCTTAGATGTTGATACACACAGGAAACGGCTCGCATGTTTGTTATTCAACCATGAAATGTTTAAAACGAACAACGTTAGTTACGTGAGCGAGGATCACTCCCCGGGGTATGTTATATGAGGAATTCAGAAAGAACTTATTACTTTAATATAATTATGTTGGCTTGGGTTCGTAAGCTATATTATTTAATATATTTTTCATTTTTATTTGGACACAATAATATTGTTAGCTTGGAAAAAGAGGATTGTTGCTTTCATAGTTCAATGTGTATAAAGTATCAATGAATCTATTCTTATTTTTATTTTTTATTATTTTATAATATTTAATATATAGTTTTTAATTATCTGAAGATGGCAGAGGTGTTTTAATTAGTATTTGGTTGTACTATTCAGATTTATGTACGTTTAGGTTAAATATTATGCATACGTCAAAATAACTTAAATATGAATTTTTTTAATTTTTTTTGTTTTGTATTAGTGTTGTTTGTATTTTTCTAAATTTGGATATTTATTAGGTTAAAGTTAATGGGGAGTTTGTAAATATTGAAAGATGATTGAGATATTTTTGTAATTAGATTAAACTACAGGAGTAGTTTTTGTTATCATCTAGAAGTGTACGATTTACTCATATTTTAAAAAAGAGGCTACTATTTGTTCGTTTGTTCTTTCAATTTATACAAATAATTATGTTAAACCTTTGTGGGTAGTTATGTAAATATTAAAGATGTCTTGGTTGTTTTTATAATTAGTATATTTTTGTACTTTCCAAATGTTGGAATATTAGGTTATACCTCAGTGGTTGTTTGTAATTATTTTAAGGGCAACACTCTTGTTTGGCCGAACTAACGGATCATCCGTTAGGCCAAAATTTCATATCAATACACTATAGTGCAAAAACCAATACATTATTAATAAAAAACCAATACATCATAGTACAAAGACATCACAGTACAAAAAATCAATACATCATAGCACGGGTCAGAGATTTATGAAAAACTAATACTTTACAGTACGAAAATCAATACGTCATAGTACAAAAACCAATACATTATAGTATCGGGTCAGATGGCCTAACGGGTCATGACCCGTTAATCTGGCCTAACACAAGTGTTTGCCTTATTTTAAAGATAGCTGGGTTATTTGGGTAATTATTGTTTATATGTATTTTTCAAATTCGGTATAAACAGGTTACATTTATTTATTCTTATGAATACAACCTAAATTATTATAAAATACCTGTTTCACCCAAAAAAATGACCAAACAAAATATTTTCGCTCGCAAATACACCGATCTTCCTGCAAATAAGCCTGACCTGCACCCAAAAATACGTTAGAAAGGACCATCAGAAGATTTCTGGTGGAAACCTCTTCGATACTTAAGTTAGTTAAGCATGTCGTGTATTTAAGTGGGCAATGAAAAGGAATGCACAAGAATGTCATACCTCTCTCAGCCTTGGGGCTGAGATATTTATAGCTTTCTCTGGCGGAGACCCTTTCCGAGATTTCGGAAACAGAATCCGCGAATCTCGGGCTGTTATGCCAATAATCACGACAAGGGGACCCACGTGTTCCCTCTTGGGGAAATCAGGTTGTCTGACCTCCCATAATCCTGACCTCCTTCAACCCTTCTAGGACGATTCGGGTCAGATCAGGATATTTCTCTTGACTCTAAGTTTCTTGACCTTAATCTCATCCGAAAATTTAGGTCAGATCAGGATTATCCTGGGCTAGGGTAATTCCTTTTACTCACCTCAATTTATATTTCCTGACCCTCTTGGGGAAAGTCAGCTCAGGACATTCACAAGGGCATACCAGGGTAGCTTATTGAACACTTTCTTAGCGACATTAGACCAAGTCTCCATCCCCCCCCCCCCGAAATGGTTGGGGTAGACTTTTATACTTTTAGGGCTTCTATTTAGGACCGATTAGGTTTCCACGCGTTCTTCCAAATTTCTGTATTTGTAAAAACCCCAAAAAATCCGCCTTTTGAATATGCCTAATATTGGAAACTTATTCGTGAAGATCCATATCCAGAAACGGTTACCCCACCAACACGTCTCTTCGAGTACCGTACCACTGATAGGTCAAGGGCAGTTACCATATTCAGCAACGGTTGGCATTCCAGCTCACCACCTAGAGCACTGCTCCTCTGACAGAAATTAAATGCGGGAATCCCATCAAGATCCCGCTTTTTCCTCGATTTCTATATTTTGAAAATACTCTCTCCCTTTTATACCCGCGGTTTATCTTTCTCTTCTTCACTTTTCATATTTCTGCTTATTCAGACGCTTTTGCCTCCTATATTCTCTCTCAGAGCAGCAGCATAATTCTCTTTCTCCGTTCAACGTTTTTCGGTTATCCTCACTACCAGGTACTTCACCGATCCTTCTTATTTTCCAATAATGTCAGCGCCATCATCTTCTTCTGCTGCTTATTCTCTCTCTACCGATTCTCCTTCTGTCAATTATTCTTTGACGGTGTCGGCTCCTTCGTCGTCGCCATCTCTCGAATATCCTTCTTACATTCCCATCCGGCCCTATATCTGCTAGATCCTCAATGATAGAACGGTGGAGAATCTGAGATATAAATATCAAGTGCCAGAGGAGTTCGAATTTTTTAACCCCAGCGATGGTGTAATGGTGTATCAGGTGTCGGCTGGCCACCTGACTTTCTTCGTTGATCGGTTCTAGGCGGGTTTGTGCCTTCCGGTGAACCCGCTGATACTGGAGATAGCCCGGTTGTACAAAATCTCGGTTCATCAATTTGTCCCCAACTCTTTTAGGATTATTATATGTTACAACCTGGCCATGCGATATGCTGGTCTGGATCCCACAACCCAGACCTTCTTCCAGCTCTTTCAGGTCAAAAGCTCCTCTCTTGGCTATTTCTACCTATGTGCCTGAGCTGATGTTCGCTTTCTTGCCAGCATCCCTTCCACCAACAAGGCCTGGAGGAAGAAGTTTTTCTTCATGCACTGTTCAGGGGATTGAGGCTTCCCTCCTTAATCCATCGAGCAGTTTCCTGCTCAACCATACCTATCCGTAGGGAACAAATCTCCTCGGATACAAATAATAACCTCCACTTTAAACGAGAATGTTTTCCATCTCTCTCATATCCCTTCCTTTATAGATTTTCTCAACGACAGGGAGGAGAACATCCCTTTAACCCCCGAGATTGGTAAAGAAACATTTCACTGCCCTGACCCCATTTAGTTTTCTATTCGAATTATATTTCATGGTGGTTTTGACTGACTTGTTTCTCTCCATTCTCTTTTCTTCTTAGCAAACATGATGCACAGGATAATGGCTTCTCGCTAGAAGAGGGCGGAGACAGGGTCGGAGCAACAGGCTTCAGCGCCCTCCCGAGCTGAGGTAAGCAGGTGTTTCCCGAGATCTCCCTGCTCCGGATGTGGAAGTGGTTCTCCCCTCGGACTCGGGGGAGAGGGTTGAACGGCCCGCCAAGAGGACACGCGCTGGCACAGAGGGGGAACCTCCTTGAAGAGCTAGGGTGGCCACTCCCAATGATACATTTTTTACTCATCCCTCCATCCTGAACTGACTTGGCCCCATAGCGGTTCAATTCATTCAAGGGCAATGTCCGAGCGCGGACAGGGCTACTTTGGAGAAGTGGTCATACCCTAACCTCATTGAGTCCATGTGCCAAGATGAGGCTAAGGTAACTTTCCTTCCCTTGTTTTCTCTTCTCAATTTTTCTTTCACTTTGCTAAATTTCCCCCCCTTTCACGCGGTGGCCAAAAGGTCTATTTTTGTGGCCAGGGATAGAGGGGCCCTGATGAATGCCGACCTCGCAAAGGAACACAAAAATCTGCAGTAAAAGGAGAAGAGATTGCACAATTTGTGCAAAGAGAGAAGAACTAAAATGAAGAAGCTTGAGCAGGAGCTGGAGGCAATGAGGAAGGCTGAGAAGAAGGTCTTGGAAATAGCAAGGGCTGAGGCGTGGGGCGAAGCTCTTGCTGAGGCCCGGAGCTTAGCGGATGAGGCGGTGGCCAAAGCACGCGATGATTGGAGAACGTAGTTTTTCAACTCTGAGGAAGGGCTGAGGTTGATCCAATTCACTAGGGATGTCACCCGCCAAGCTTTCTTAGGTTCTGAGCAGCTCTACCACTTGCTTGCCCCAGAGGCTGAGGTGTATTACCACCTTGCCTTAGATGCTTAGGACAAATGGGCCCAGGAAAAGCCCGAGCTCCCCTTTGATCGCGCAGAGCCCTTAAAGCAGCCACCCGAGCCTACCTCATTCTGCTATTCACCCGAGCAGGACCGCCTACATAGGCTCGATGCCCATGAGTTTTCCGAGCATATTCTCTCGTCCCTTAACGCTTCATCAGCTGCTCCAGAGGCGGCTCAGCCAGATCAAGGTCTGGCTCTTGCCCTAACCACGTCCACTCCTTACCCAACCTTCGCTGGTCTGGGTGAGCTGCCAGGGGGGGCATCTCCTGGGACCTTGATGGAAGATGAGGTAGAGCAACTTGCGGAAGAGTTAAATGCAGGGATTTAGGTTAGTCTAGTTTTATTCATCTCGTGCTCTGATAGATCTTTGTTTGTTTTCCCTGTGTGGCTGATCTATTTTCTCCTGCATACCTCTTAGTTGTAATCAAGAGACTTTTGTCATTTTGTAATGGATTTTTAGGGTTTCTTGATTTCAAGGAAACCCTAGTACTATTATTCTCATTGTCACGTGCCGCTCTTTCTTTATATACGCATATTTCAGTTTTATATATTTCATTTTTGTCATGGCGTCTTCTTCTCTGCTTGAAGAACTGGATATTGTGAAGAGAGAAATTCTCTCTCTCTTTGCCGAGAACTTCAAGCTTTCTGATAAACTCTCTGTTCTTCGAGAAAAAATTTCCCAAGTGTGCCACCTTCTGGAGAGGAAGAGGCTAAAAAAGCACTACTATAAAGCGCGAATGGGTTGAGCTCCATCAACTCAATCGTCAATTAGAGGAGGAGAAAGCCGACCTGGTTGAGTTGGTAAGCCGGCTGACCGCCGCCGCCAGCGAGGCTCACTCTATCTCCAGGCGAGCACACAGGTATCGCCAGCGCCTTCATGAAACGGAGCGTGAGCTATGGCGTGTTCGCCTGATTTTGGCTTCTAACAAGAGGGCATCTTCTTCTCATGGATGATTTTTAGGCTTTTGTTTTTGGTGTTTTCTCATATTCTTTTCCTTTTTCTTGCATGTTTAATCAACTTCGCCAGATTTTTGTTTGTAAGAAGGCGTAATTTTTCCCATTAATGTAATTCCAGACTTGATTTTGTGATGAATGCAATTTTCTGGGCAAAAAACTTTGTTTGGGCACGCACAGCGTTCTGTCCGTTGATCCAGGTTGCCTCAGCAGACCTATCAAGATAGTGAAGCATCCACGTTAATCAAACATGGCTTTTCCGATCATTAGGTTAGGAAATTTAGGGCATCCGCCCTTAGCCAATCCTGGCTTGAAAATTTTAAACTGACAATCACGTCACGAATTTCACAGGCATTCGCCCTTAGCCAATCCTGGCGTTAAAACTTTAAACTGACAATCAGTTCAGGAATTTTATGGGCATCCGCCCTTAGCCAATCCTGGCGTTAAAATTCTAAACTAACAATCAGGTTAGGAATTTTATGGGCATCCGCCCTTAACCAATCCTGGCGTTAAAATTTTAAACTGACAATCAGGTCAGGAATTTTATGGGCATCTGCCCATAGCCAATCCTGGCATTAAAATTCTAAACTGACAATCAGGTCAGGATTTTATGGGCATCCGTCCATAGACAATCCTGGCGTTAAAATTCTAAACTGACAATCATGTTAGGAACTTTATGGGCATCCTCCCTTAGCCAATCCTGGTGTTAAAATTTTAAAATGACAATCAGCTCAGGAATTTTATGGGCATCCGCCCATAGTCAATCCTGGCGTTAAAATCTTAAACTGATAATCAGGTCAGAAATTTTATGGGTATCCGCCCTTAGCCAATCCTGGCGTTAAAATTTTAAACTGACAATCAGGTCAGGATTTTATAGGCATCCGCCCTTAGCCAATCCTGGAGTTAAAATTTGTATAAAATAAAGACATGCGAATCAGCACTATTATAAATATTTGGCTTCATTTTTCATACATAATATTTCGTAAGTTTGATATATTCCAAGCTCGTGGTAGTTTAACCCCATGTAACTGCTCCAACTCATAAGCTCCACCCTTTATGATTTTCCTAACCTTGTAAGGCCCTTGCCAGGTAGCATCCAGGTTTCCCTTTGCTTTTCCTAAATCATATCTGCAAAGAACCAAATCTCCCACTTGGAAATGTCACTTAACTACAGATTTATCATAGGCTGCTTTGACTCGCCCTCTAATGTGCTCCATTCTGATGACAGCTCTTTCCCTTTTTTCCTCTACCAAATCTAGGGAATCTTGTATCAATAGCTCATTTTGCTCCTCAGCAAAGTTCTGAACTCACTGGGTTTCCATACTGATATCCGCAGGGACCACAGCATCCATGCCATAGACCATGCTAAATGGTGTTTCTCTAGTGCTCTCCTTAGGATTAGTCCGATATGCCCACAGGATTGAACTAAGCTCCTCTACCCACTTGCCTCCTGATCTTTATTGCGGGTGGTAAACAGATGTGAAATGTTGATCAATTTTCATTTGAGAACACCAATCTTTGATTTTGCCCTCATGAACCGAGTGACATTATCTGAGACCAAAATCCTTGTCATTCCAAACCGACACACTATGTTTTTCCACAAAAAATCCATTACCGCATCTTCTGTAATTTTTGCTAAGGCCTCAGCCTCCACCCGCTTGCTGAAATAAACGATGGCCACGATCAAAAATTTCTTTTGGAGAACGGGCAAGGAGAGCTCATTGCCATGAGCTCCTCCGCAGGCCTATGTACTAATGGTGAGTTCTTCTGACACTTATCACATGCCCGGACAAAATCCTCTGCCTCCTTCCTCAGTTGTGGCCAAAAGTAGCCTGCCCTCAAGATCTTGCTTGACAAAGCTCTGACACCCATGTGATTACCACAACATCCTTCATGGACTTCTTTAAGGACATGGGTGCCCTCCCTCATGTTTAAGCACCGTAATAGGGGTTGCCTGAATCCTCTTCGAAACAACTCTCCCTTAATCAAGCAGAACTGAAACGACCTGATCCTTTATTTTATTGCTTCCCTCTTGCTATCCGGCAACTCTCCTTTCTCCAAATATGCTTTGATAGGAGAGCTCCAATCTTTTCCCTCGTCCACTGAGCATACCTTTTCTTCCCCAAATTCTTGATATGCCATTAACAGGGTGATCATCCTTTCCTTGCAATCCACTGCTGAGCTGGTTATTTTAGCTAAGTAATCTGCTCGCCCGTTTTCTTCTCTGGGGATTGAAGGACATTCAGAGTCCCCATGGCACTAGCTAACACCCGAGATTGAGTTATGTATTTTTGCATGTGCTCATCTACTGTCTCAAATTCTCCATTTATCTGCCTGCATACGAGATGCGAATCTACTCATGAACACATTTGCTCTGCCCCCAAATCCTTTGCCATTTTAATTCCTCTCAAAAGAGCTTCATACTCTGCTGCGTTATTAGACAATGGATAGTTCATCCGTACTGCGTACTCAGTGGTCACACCCGTCGGATCGGTCAACACTATGCCCGCACCACAGCCTAGGCTTCCTACCAAGCCATTTGTATAAATTGTCCATTCTTTCTTATCCTCAAGAGAGTTGGTCATCTCTTGCATAAAATCAGCCAACGCCTGGGCTTTAATGGTTGTCCTTGCTTCAAAAGTAATATCAAACTCACTAAGTTTTATTATCCATTTGACCAGACGTCTTTAGGCCTCCGATTTATCCATGATGGCTTTCAAAGGAAGGTTAGTTCGCACTACTATGTTGTGTGAAAGAAAATAAGGGCGCAACTTACGCGCTATCCCGACCAGGGTTAGCATTGCTCGCTCCACCTCCACATACTGGAATTCAGCATCATGCATCACCTTCCTCCAATAATATACCGGCCTCTTCACCTTACCTTATTCCTTGAGCAAGACCGTGCTCACTACTTGCTGCCCGTCAGACAAGTACAAGATCAAAGGTTCTCCCTGAACTGACTGGTGAGCAGTGACATGTTAGCCAGGTGCTCCTTCAACATCTGAAATGCCTCTTGACACTCTCCGCTCCACTGAAACCTAGCTTTCTTAAGCAAGGCCTAGAAGAATGGTAGGTTTTTCTCAGTTGAGTGTGAGACGAACCTGCTCAGAGCATTAATTCGACCCGCCAAGCACTGCATTTCCTTGACATTCCTCAAGGGCTGCATGTCCATAATGGCTCTAATCTTCTCGGGGTTGGCCTCTATTCCCTTTTCTGTAAACATATACCCAAGGAATTTCCCAGCTCTTACCCCAAACGTGCACTTTTTGGGGTTGAGCTTCATCCTGTATTTTCTCAAGGTGTCAAAAGTTTCCTTTAGATCATCCACATGCGAGGTTGCCTTCACAATCTTGACCAACATGTCATCCACGTACACCTCCATATTCCGTCTCAGCTGGGTTTTAAACATTCTATCCACCAATCGCTGATATGTGGTGCCTGCATTCTTGAGCCCGAATGGCATGACCACATAGCAATAGGTCCCCTTTGGGGTTATAAAACTAACCTGCTTCAAGTCCTCCTTAGCGCACCCGATCTGATGATACCCTTGCGAGGCGTCCATCATGCTTAGTAGCTCACAACCAGATGTGGAATTAACCAACTGGTCTATCCTTGGCAATGGGTATTGGTCCTTAGGGCAGGCACGATTGAGATCCATAAAATCTATACACATTCGCCAATCCTCCTGAGTTTTGGGGACCAACACCGCATTAGAAATCCACTCCGGAAATTGTATTTCTTGAATGTTCTTAGCTTTCAGCAACTTTTCGACTTCAGCCTCGATGATTGCCTCCTTTTCAGGACCGAAGTTACGCTTCCTTTGCTTAACCGGCTTCTCTCCAGGGCTGATATTAAGGTGGTGTTCCATGAATGATGGGTCTATCCCTACCAGATCTTGAGGAGACCAAGCAAAAAGATCAGCATTGTTTCTCAAAAAATGAACCAGGTCTACCAGAACTTCTGGGCTCAGAGTTGTTCCCACTCTCAAAACTCTACCATCATCCTCTAGGACCACTTTTACCATCATCCTCTAGGACCACTTTTACCATCATCAAGCCTTCCTCTTGTCGGTCCATCTCTGGCACTGTGTTCTCTGTTCTGGTCTTTTTATTATGTCTCTCTTCCTCATTACGTCGAATACACTCGACGTACGCTTATCTGGACGCATATTGGTCACCCTTAACTTCGCCTGTTCCATCCAGAGCATGGAACTTTAAATTCATATGGTATACCGAGATCACTGCCTGGAATTGGCTCAGGGTAGGTAGTCCCAGCATTACATTGTATGAGGATGGTGCATTCACTACCAGAAATCGCACCGTCTTAGTTAATCTGTACGGCTCCTCTCCTAACATCACCAAAAGCCTCACTACTCCTATCGGCTTCAGAGCTCCTCCTGCAAATCATACTAACGAGGTTATCACCTCTTTCATTTCCACACCTGGATTTAACTTTCGATAGCAATCATAGAACGGAATACCTGCCGAGCTCCCTATATCAATAAATACTCGTCTCACATTGTAATTGGCGATAGTAGCTGTTATGACCAAGGCGTCCATGTGAGGAGACAAGATGCCATTCTCATCTAATGATCCAAAAAAGATGCTTTGGCTTGGGGTTATCTGACCCACCTCACGTGATTTCCTGACCAAGTCCTTTGCAGCTCGAACATAGTTGTTATGAGTTTACCTAGAATGCTCATCCCATTCACCCCCTGTTATCATCAGTATTCCACCGCGCACTTCTTGAGTTTGGTTTCCTCTGGGCGCATTTGCCTAGGTACCACTTCGTCTTTTCCTGGTCTGGGTTTGATCAGTCCTGTATGAGCCTGATGTGGAATCTTCTTTCCTTGCTTGCACAAACTCTTTGAGGTGACCTGCCTTCACCATCCGTTCAATCTCATCCTTTAGATGAGTGCACTCGTCCGTGTCATGAGCATACTCGTCCGTGTCAGATTTTTCCTTTCGTGGATTTTGGGAATAAGTCCTGGTCCATTTGAGATAAGGATGCTATTCCATTGCCTGCAAAATTTCTCTCTGAGGCGAAGCAAGGGGCATGTATCGTTCAAATCGGGGACGTCCTCCTACCGGTTCTGTCCCGGGATCTTTCGTGGTCACCCTGTCCTCTTTATCAGGTCGCTCCCGCCTTCTCTCCCCCTCATCTTTTAGCTTCAATGCCTCCTCTAAATGGATATATTTCTCCGCTCTTTCCAGGAGATCTCCAAATTTCTGTGTTGGTTTTACCACTAATGACTGGAAGAACTCACCTCTACTGAGCCCTTGCGCCAATGCATTCATCAGTATCTCCTCAGAAGCCGACGGGATTTCTAAATTAGCCTTTGTTAAATGCTTAATATATCCCCTTAAGCTTTCATTCTCTTTCTGTTTCAAGCTAAATAACTCCAATGGCATCTTATGGAACTTTCTACAGCTGGTAAACTGGTGTAAGAACGCAGAGCTGAACTCTTCGAAATTGCTAATGGAATAGAGAGGAAGCTGACTAAACAAGAGCTGAGCTGATTTCGTGAACGTCATAGTGAAAACCCGGCACATGAATCCGTTAGAAAATTTCTGCAAAGTAGCCGCAATCTCAAATCGGCTCAGGTAATCCCATGGATCATTCGTTCCATTGTATTCGAAGCCCATGGAGGGATATGAATCTAGGAGATCATCCCTCATGGCCTCCTCTGTGAATGGAGTGCTTCGTCGTGCCTGACCTACCTTTGTCCCATCCATCATCAACTTCACTTCGCTAACTTCCTTCTGCAGATTCTGCATTTGCTCAGTGAGATCTAGTTAGTTTTGCTTGAAGTTTCGCTTTCTGAAGCAGAAAAGCTTTCTTCATCTCTTGGAGTTGGAGATCTAGTTGTTCACCGGGTTGTATGCGGTGTCTCCGTCTCCTGCGGCCGGCCTTCCTTGAGGGGTGGTGTTGAAAGTTCCACAAGTTTCTTCTCTACGGCCACCTCCACCGCCTTTTTGATAAGATCTGATAACTGCCTCAAGAAGGAATCATTCAGCTATCCTTCGGCGTGTGTTTCTCCCTAAGGGGATTGAGATGTGCCTGGCCTAGCTATTGCTGATGGCCTTGATGTTTCAGGCGCATCCCTTGGCGTAGTGGAGGACGGCGTTCCGCCCATTTCCCCTAACAGATTTCGTCGAAGCCCATCTGATGCCATGCCTTGTACTCACGTCTTAGCTTAGAATTTCCCACAGACGGAGCCAATTGTTTCAACCAGAAAAAATAACCAAACCAAACTAAATATTCTAACTCGCAAATACTCCGATCTTCCTGGAAAAAATCCTGACCTGCACCCAAAAATATGTTAGAAAGGACCACCGGAAGATTTCCGGTGGAAACCTCTCCTATGCTCAAGTCAGTTAAGCGTGTCATGTATATCAGTGGGCAATGAAAGGAATGCACAAGAATGACATACCTCTCTCAGCCTTGGGTATGAGATATTTATAGCTTTTTCTGGCGGAGACCTTTTCCGAGATTTTAGAAACAGAATCCGCGAATCTCGGGTCGTTATGCCAATAATCACGACTAGGGGACCCACGTGTTCCCTCTTGGGGAATTCAGATTACCTGAACTCCCATAAGCCTAACCTCCTGCAACCCTTCTATGAGGATTCAGGTCAGATCAGGATATTTCTCCTGACTCTAAGTTTCTTGACCTTAATCTCATCCGAGAATTTAGGTTAGATTAGTATTATTCTGGGCTAGGGTAATTCCTTCAACTCACCTCAATTTATATTTCCTGACCCTCTTGGGGAAAGTCAGCTAAGGACATTCACAAGGGCATAGCAGGGTAGCTTACTGAACACTTTCTTAGCTACATTAGACATGGTCTACCCTATTCAGGTCTTCTTATTTAGGTCATATCAATACCTATGCATTTTAACCTAATTATTCATAAATCTCGAGAGTCCAAAAAATATATATATCACTAATGCAGAAAAGGGGTTTTCACGGCGCTTGATCCACGGTGGTTCTGGAAAAACTTCCGTTAAATATGTTTTAACGGTGGTTTTCCAGAAAATCGACGTTAAATCCAGAATTTAACGACGGTTTTGTTCAAACTGCTGTAGAACCTTACATTCTATGGCGGTTGTCAAAAAACCGCCGTTAATCAATTACTAATTAACGTTGGTTCTGAAGAAACCGCTGTGAATTATCAGGTATTCAAGTCTACTTCTCTGAATTTAACGTCGGTTCCATAAGAACCGCCGTAGAAACTTAAACATTCTAGGACATTTTAGTAGAACAGCCGTTAAACCACAAATTTTCATAGCGGTTATAGTAGAACCGACGTAGAAAGTGAATATAATTGTATTAAGTCCAATGGATCTAACGGTCTTATGTGTAGACTAATTCTAATCTAATGGTACAGAACATGAACAACGCATCAATCCGCATTTAACAAAAATAACTAATAAGAACAGCCCATTTGTAAAGTATGCATCTCCATCCTTCATTTTTTCCCCCAATTTCAGAATTGGCGAACACAAATTTCTCCTTTCCTCTGATCCTCTCATGTTTCTTCGACAATTTCAGAATTGGCCACACAAATTTCTCCTCCATCGAATAATCGGCTTGATGATCCAACAGGCGAAAATCGGCGGCAGCGTGCAACTCTCCGACTCTCCGGTTAGAGTTCGTACGTACAGCGATAATGGTGAGTAATAGGAAGCTCACCATCGTGGTTTGCTCCGCCGTGACTGTAGCGCTAGCCATCGCGAATCGGGTGCTTTACAAGCTCGCCCTTGTTCCGATAAAGGAATTCCCCTTTTTTCTGGCTCAGCTCAGCACTTTAGGAGGCAAACAGGGTCTGTTTTCTTTCTGGATATTGTGAGTTTAAGGCCTCGCAAACGACGTTTCTTCTTTTTCATATTCGCATTTGACGTCTTAAAAATAAAATTTGAAAAATAGAGGAACAACGCTATCTTTTTTAAGTTTAGCGGTTGATTAATTTTTATTCTACTTTGTAGAGCTTGGGTCTGGGTATTGGCAATAGCTGGAGTTTCAGGCTGAGTAAAACACCAAGAGCTTGTATTTCTCAGGTGTATTTCTTCTTCTTTCTTCTTCTTCTTCTTCTTCTTCTTCTTCTTCTTCTTCTTCCTTCTTCTTCTTCTTCTTCTTCTTCTTCTTCTTCTTCTTCTTCTTCTTCTTCTTCTTCTTCTTCTTCTTCTTCTTCTTCTTCTTCTTCTTCTTAACTTAAGTGAGAACCAAATAGCATTACGTGACACTTATGTTCTGATTTCATCTTTTCTATCAGGCCCATGGAGGAGCAGCGACAAAGATATGGACCACCTCTGTATAGCCTTACAAAAATGGCTCAGAATATTCGACTATTTGTCTCTCTACTCTTGGGGCGTTTCAAAACTAGAAAATTATGAGGCTTGTTAAGATTCTTGTACTTATGGTTATTTAGATGATGGGACTTTGTTATCTTTTATACGACCTGTCACCTATGTTTCTGTGACACTTCTAAAACTCTCAGGGAGGACCACCAAATATTTATTTTAGAAGAAGCAACTGATGTCTGCACTTTTGAGTTTGAAAGATTTATCAATTTTATCGGGTACTGTATCTTTCCAACTCTTGGTTTTTCCAGTACGCTATCTGTTTGCAAATATGATTTATGTTCAGAGTTGGGAGTAAGAATTCAATTAGTTATATGTTGGTGCATGTGGATTCACTATAACTTGCCAAGTGAAGCTTTCATTCCATTTTATTTTATTTTTTGGATGATTTTCTTGTAATTGTAGATCCATATTTATGTTATAGGGACTGTCACAGTTCATTAATTGTACTCTGTTTTGGTACTTCTTTTGTCAGATGGTTGTGTTAATACTATTTGAGTCTGAGACTTTACTCTTTTATCCGTGCTTCACCTGTATATGCTTATCATGAATTCAATGTACATGAAACTGTTTCACAAAGTAGCAAGGAAAGGTGTACCGTTAAAATAAGGGTTTTATATGTGAGATTAAATACTTTGTGCATTTGGTTCTCATTCGTTGTTGATACATTGATATGATTGTCTGTTTTGCAGGGAGGTTTTCACGAATTCCCCTTTTTTATTTCTACAGAGGATGCCGGTACATTAATGGCAAGGTCTGTGAACTAGATCATTTGTTGAATTTATGTGATATGAGATGTGCTAATTTACTTTTTTTCTTTCTGCTTTGACCATGAACTTGCACAAAACACAGAAATAATGATGACTACAAGGAAATAATTGTTTCAGCAGGAGATACTTATGAGGTTTGTTTTCTAGCACAGAAGTCAAGGTTATCAAATGCATCCAATATAATCATAGTGGATGTTCTTATCTCAAGGACAACTTTCTCTCTTTCTCGTTTAATAGTCTAAATAATGGAAATTTATACCTGCTTTCGGAAACCATGCATAATACCCTAAACTACCCAAGCTCAAAATGAAGTGAGTTATGGTACCCTGCATGAAGAACTGGTTCAGCTGTGTATTTTGTGCCTGAAACGATAGCATGTATCGAATTACTCTTCCAGTTATATTTTCTCATATTGTTTACTCATATTTTGTTGTTCTTTTAGGTGTCTTTAACAATGTTATATTATTATTATTATTATTATTATTATTATTATTATTATTATTATTATTATTATTATTATTATTATTATTTTATCAGCATGATTGATTCTCTATTATCTCTGGAAAAAAATAGAAAATAGAATTATGTGTTCAAAATCATTATTGTAGCACTCAATTCTCTTTCAGCATTTTGATATAAACAATTGTTTATGTTTTGTGGCTTCAATTTTACTTCAATTTGATCGACGAAGAAGAGATATTGGTGAAATTGTGTTTGAGTTTGGTAGTGTTCAACATTTCTATTCCACGAGATGCTTACTTATTATTTGGATTGAAACTTCGTGTTCGACATTTCTATTCCACTATATTCGATGAATGGTTATTAACTTAATTTGACAAAGTGGTGTTGGTGAAATTGTGTTCTTGTGTTGAGTTTGGTTGTGATTGTGGGGAATTATGTTGATAATTTTTCTAACTCATTTTTAATGCATTTATGCGCTACATGACAGCTTACTATTCGGATTGAGTTTTCTTGTTTCACAGCCCTATTTCATTGTATTAGATAAATGACACGTATAAAATTGTGACATCATTTTGTACATGTGCTTTCAAAACAGTAGAATAGGGAGTGGGATAGGATATCTGGACTCTATTAACTCTTGTCAATATATAGTGAATCTGTGAATGTGCTCGATCTCTCTCTAAAAGTTATCAAGAATTAGTGGGTTTTTAGTTACCTCTCAATGCAAGTAGCGTGAATGCCATGATCTTGTCACCTTAATGAATAATAGAGCAAACATGGATCAGATGATGTTTTTGAATCTAACTTTCTCCTAAAGAGATCGGATTATTTGTTCTACTGATGTGTTTGAGTCTAACTGTCTCTTGAAGAGATTGATTATCGATTTCAATGGAGCAAAACTCAAATATGTAGGAAAAGTGATACTTAATTTGCAGGGATAATTATTGAAAGAAGTATGATTTTTTTAATTGTCGATTACTTATCAAAATCTGGTATTGTTGTTTATCATGACAAGCAGGTATTGGTGTTTATCAAAATCGTGTTCTTGTGTTGAGTTTGGCATTGCGACTGATGAGATACTTGCCATCCCGAGGAAAGGATTCATTGCTATCGAGTTCTTGATGACAGTGGCCAACCAGTAAGCAGCAACTATGTACAGGTATAGCCTCGAGTGTTAAACAAAATTACTTATTATTTTAACTTTATTGCAAATAAAATGAGATATCATTTTTTTTTTCTGATTATTAATGTATCAGATAGACAAAGACATAGCTTTGAAGATGTACAAAGATATGGTTACACTTCAAACCATGGACGCCATCTTCTATGAAGCCCAGAGACAGGGAAGGATATCTTTCTATGTCACAGCAATCGGCGAAGAAGCCATAAACATTGGATCTGCTGCTCTGCACTCAGCATGGGCGATCTTGTCTTTCCTCAGGTTTTAATAATGACTAGAAAAAAGTGATTGCTAGCTTTTGAATGGATAAAAGATTATATATATATATATATATATATATATATATATATATATATATTCTCAAAATACCAACTTGACCAAGATTC
>BMAC01001234.1:79779-109089 GCA_014905375.1 Phtheirospermum japonicum
GACTCTGATAGACGAAGGTAAAAGTAGTAAAAAGGCTATCGATAAAAATGCTACCAATAACAATATTAGCCCGCACTATGCTCACTTGACCTGGCCCATCCTGTTTGGGCCGCCCTGCCCCATGACCCACGAATGGACTGGAGTGTATTACTTCTGCCTAGGGGTGATCAAATTGTGACTTAGGGAAGTTTTTTCACTATTTTTAAAATAGTAAGATTCTCTTATAAGTAGAATTCCCTAAGTCAAAGCTAAATCAGATGGGGATTTTCTTAAGTCCGAATTAGGATCTAATCCTAGTTTCTCATGACGAAGCGTCTGGAACTCAAAGCATTTGTTAAATATGGGCTCGAGGAGGAGGATTGAAGATGGTATACTATTAGCGTCTGGAGGTCATCATTATCACGAGATTCGACTAATATCCAAATTAATACTCCTTTAATGGAAGGAATGGAAGATTTAAAGGTGAAGGATCTATTCATTCCAGATTTTCTAGTGGGATATTGAGCTTATGCAGACATATTTTGGCGACCGAGATATTAAGGAAATATTCAAAATTTCACTTTGCTCTTCTAACGAAACGGGCATGTTAATATGGCCCTTTTCTAAATTTGGATCATATACTATGAAATCAGCATACAAATTGTTGACGAAGTCAGTTGTTGATGCGCATTTGGGACCTTGTAATGTGTTTTGCTCGTTTTGTAGGTTGTTTACCGAATATTTAGCATAATTGAGATGCCACGAGCCTAAGGGGAAGTGAATAGTGGAGTTTAAAAGGTTTTTAGACCATTAAGAGGGTGAAGAATCACGTTTAGGAGTTCCATAAGTCAAGTATTTGCGAAAAAAAGAGCAACCGAATAAAACTTCACCATATACTCGAGAAGCTTCACAACACATGGATACTAACTCTTACATTACTTGAAATATGAAGACGTGTTTCATATATTTAGAAAGATAATTGAGTTGTATTTACAGTAATTTTTACGATTTGTCATTTAAAGTTGTTGAACATAATTTCTTTCCAAAAGAAAGTAAATGATTAATTAACTCAACGAAACAAAGAATTTGAGAGAGTTACGATGAAAATCGTGCGAGCTGCCAAGGGTTGTGATCGCGAATTCGTCCTTACTGAACTTTGTTTTTTAGGAAAGAGGTCGCGACCCGGTTTGCAGTTGCAACTTGGGTCGTGAATGGCCCATAAAATATTATAAAAACACTATTTTCAGACTTCATGAGGAAGATTTGACTTAAACTTATAAAGGGGGTCTCCAACTAGTCTAGATTCATCAAGTTTTCATCCCTTGTGCTAAGATACACTTCCAAAGTGTGAGATGGGGAGATTGAGTGGGAGTTCCGAGAAGGAACACAAAGATCGGAGGATAATCCCACCATTTCCTAAAGTTTTATTGTTTCTATTCAGTTTTTCCAATGAACATTATGTGTTGGATGAATAGTCTAGTGATCGCTTCCTATATTATTAGGGATTGGTTAGAGTTATAAAAACTTATTTATTCTTATACTCTACCTAACCGCAAGTGTCCGGTGTAGATGTAGTACAAAAGGATCAAGGTCGACTCCCACAAGGACCATGTAACGATTTAATATTAACAAAAAATATAATCAAGATAATGTAATTTTATCTAAACGATGTGAAATGGATTTGGCTTGTATAGTTATAAATGACAAACATTAACTAATTAAAAGTAATAAATATGTGATTATAAAAATATATAATTTGTGAAATTTAGAAACTCAAGAGTTAAGAAATATTTCGGGGTTTGGAATCGAAATGATTTCCTAATGTTCATCTTCTTCAATCTGCCAAGTATATTATCATTCAATTTGCTTATAAGAAAATCTGCCTCTTCAACATGTTAGCACACACCACTACAAAAAAAAAAATACTTACGAATGTTTATGGATAATGCTGATGGTTAAGGAGTCATTCGCATATGCTGACGGATTACTGATGGGTGGATTCTGCTGATGGATTGCTAACGGGTTAAGGCCGTTGGAAAAAAACCCATCAGCGATCCATCATAGTCCGTCAGCATTGTCTAATGCCCATTATTTGGCGACGAGTTTGCTGATGGGTAGCTTACTGCACATGTCAGCAATATTATATATATATATATATATATATATATATATATGTGTGTGTGTGTGTGTGTGTGTGTGTGTGTGTGTGTGTGTGTGTGTTTTGTGTGGACCTTGTGGGCCGTCAGCAAAACATTATCTTATAACCCTGCCCCCCAACTATCTCTCTCTCTGTAACTCTACAAACCCAAAAAAAAAAAAAAAAAAGGTGACGGCCAAACCGCAGTGCCCACACAGCTTGCCATTGCAGTGCAGCCTCTAATCACCACCACCACCCCCTCCAGATCCCACCACACCACCTACGAGCTCCATCACCCACCTCAACTAAGCTCTGAACTACCACTGCTGACCTCCGATTGGATGCCACCACCACTTCTACTACTGCAACTAGTCGCCAGAGCCCGCCACAACTTTTTTTTTTAAATATTTAATTAATTGTTTAGATATACAATTGTAGATTTATTTCGAACATATTGCTTATTGTTAGCCTTAATTAGTAATTAATTTGAAGAATTAGGGTTGAATTATAATTATTTAGATATTCGAGTTTGATTTAACAATTAGGGTTAGTTTGAGGTTTAATGAGAAATTAATTCAAAATTTTGGATTAAATTATAAATATTTAGATATTTTGAATTGATTCAAAAAAATTGATTATTGTTGGGCTTAATTAGCAATTAATTCATGAAATTAGGATTGAATTATTATTATTTAGATATTAGGGTTTGATTTCAAAAATTAGAGATAGTTGGGGTTTAATTGGGAATATTTTAAAATTTTAGGGTTGAATTGTAATTATTTAGATATTTTGCTTTAATTTCAAAAACTAGAAATGGTTTGGTGTTTAATTAGAAATTAATTCAAAATTTAGGATTCAATTGTAAATATTTAGATATTAGGAGTTGATTTCAAAATTATTGATTATTTTTGGGCTTAATTAGCAATTAATTCGAGAAATTAGGGTTGAACTATAATTATTTAGATATTCGGGTTTGATTTCAATTTATGGTTAGTTTAATGTTTAATTGGAGAATATTTTCAAAAATTATGATTGAATTATAATTATTTAGATATTTGGGTTTAATTTTGAAAATTAAGATTAATTTGGGGTTTATTTTAGAAATTAATTTATAATTTAGAGTTGAATTGTAAATATTTTATATTTGAAAAGTTTTACAATGTGCGTGGTGGGTTTTCAAATGTTGTGGTGATCGTCAAGTGAATGTCGAATTTAATTAATATATATGTTATGACTTATGAATAATATATACATGTTGTGATTAATTGGTGTATATGTCGGTGATGACGTAGTGTACGACGCCGGCCGAAAGGTTTCGTCCCTCAAATAATGAATATTAGAAATTTTTAAAATATGATTGTGGTTTTAAAATGTTTAAAATGTACGTAGTGGTGGTTTTAAAAAGTTTTAAAATGTACGTAGTTTTATTAATATTTATGTTATGATCTGTGAATAATATATACATGTTGTATACATCAGTGATGATACGGCGCCAACCGATAGTTTTTGACCCTTCAATCATTGATTTTAATGTTATACCGACTGATCGATTATATTCTTTCTTTCTGCACTCAAACACTTTTCCTTACACCCGTTTGGGATTTAATATTAAATGGTGAGTTTGATACTAAATTATGAATTGTCCACTTTTTGGACAGTTTGAGAACGTGAATGTAATGTGATTATCTCTCTTGTTCTCTGGTGCACTCTAATATATGTATTTAGAAAACTAAGGGGAGGTGGTGCCGAAATTTCCAGATTCTCAAAATGCATAGTAAGATAATTTTATTACTGAACATCACATTCTTGAATGGGATAGAGCCCTTACAAAAAACTCAGTCTTTTTCTATAGGCACCCTCATACCACTCACTTATTTTGTAGTTCAATCGTCTATATTATTAATCATGATTAGGATATCATAGGATGAATTCTGATCGTGGTTGGATATACAAATGGAGGGTGGATGGTTACCTGTCCAATGCGTTCATGGTAGGGGTGGAGAGTTTCGTATGACTTGCACTCACCCATCAAGCAATGAAGGATGGGAAAATTAAAGTATCCTTGTAATCATACTAAATGTTGGAATTGTAGTTATTACAATCTAAACGAGATCAAATTTCACCTCATTAAAAATATATGTGTACCAGATTAATACTTCTGGACATTTCATGGTGAACAAATCTTGATTCCACGCATCATGTCAACTCTGAGGTTCACATTGGAGGATCATCTTATGCTGTTCTTGAAAAATCCTCAAATTCCTACATCAATATGTATGGTTCATGTTGCAGTCATTCTAAACTTTGTATTGAGCCCTAATGTAGAAGAACCGCTGAATGCTGAGGCCCAATCTATGATATGTTAAGTGCTGAAAATCAACCTTTGTATCCCGGATGTGAGAAACATTCCCAATTGTCTTTAGTTACCCGTCTTATGAACCTGAAGGCAGAAAACTGAATGTCCCGAAGTGTTATGATCAAGTAATCGATTAAATCAAAGAAGTTGTACCAAAAGATAATCATTTACCAGATGACTTCTACAAGAGCAAGAAGTTATTGAGGGTCATAGGCTTTCCGGTCGAGAAGATCGGTTGTTACCTAAATAACTATATGATCTATTTGAGAGATGATTCTGATTTGACCTGTTGTAATTTTTGCAACCACGCTCAGTTTAAACCCACTAAGAAAGGAAAAGCATAAAGATAGAAAGGCGGCCTTGCGTATAAGAAGATGCATTATTTTCCATTAACTGCTCATTTACAAAAGCTATACGCATCTGCAGAAATCGCAAAGGACATGATGTGGCATGTAGAACATGTTATTGATGATGGTGTGATGTGTCACCCATCAGATTTAGAGCCCTAAAAACACTTCAATCAAACTCATCTGGAGTTTTCCACCGAAAGTAGAAATGTAAGATTGGGCCTTTGCATGGATGGTTCAACCTTTTGGTAGTTTCGGGGTGCAGTATTTCTCGTGGTCAGATGTAGTTACAACATACCACTTGCCTCCATGGATATGTATGAAAGATTAATACAATATTTTTGAATGTTCTTGTTCAAATCCCAAAAACCCCAAAGATAAGTTGGATGTGTTTCTACAGTCTTTAATCTCCGAGTTGAATCAGCTATGGATGGTCGGTGCACCCTCGTATGATATCTCTAAAAAATAAGATTTTCAGTTGCGGGAAGCCCTTATGTAGACAATTAGAGATTTCCCTGCCTACTCCACGTTGTCTAGTTGGAGCACTACTGGGAGAACGGCTTGTTTATATTGCATGGATCGTTCGGATGCATTTACTCTCAAGTGCAGTGGGAAACAATTTTTTTAATAATCATCGAAAGTTTCTTGATTGTGGTCATCCTTTTTGAAAAGAAAAAAGAAATTTTCAAAAAATAAAAAGGTGGAGACTCCGCCGCCAAGCATCTGGTCAGGAACGGAGATTTTGGCAGAGATAAAAAGTTTGGAGCTATTCAAAATCACTGATCTAGATGACACGCGCGTCAATGGGCACATAGCCAAATCAAGTGGTTGGAAGAAAAGAAGTATATTTTGGTATTTGCCATACTAGAGTACAAATTTAGTTCGGCATAATCATACACATTGGATAATTATATTCGATATTGTGTTCAACTAGGTTAGTAATGTCAATGGGAAGATAAAAGACACTCCTAAATCTAGGGATGAACAGAACAAATATTATTTTTTTCTTGGTCTACAACAAGACGTAAGAGTAAGTATCATAAAATTTGTTACACAGCTCATACAACGTAATTTCTATAGATCTATGGCTCACTCATGGCGCAGCCACCTCAACGATTGTAAGAAAAAGTGCAGAACGGAGGGGAGGGTACCCGCGTGCGTGGGCGAGGACATCTGGAGGAGGTGGGTAGTAGAGTTTGAGAAGTCGGGGAATAAGAGGCAGTCCGAGCAAGCAATCAAGAATAGGATGAGCGAGTCTGGCAGCCCTTGTACTGGGATATCGAAGCACAAATTTGGATCTTGAATTGTGATTGGTCATGCATGTTAGCTCGTAAGTAAATTTAAATATATTCGTAAATTTATCTCATAAGTAATTAATTAGTTCATAATTAGTGGTACACTAAAATATAATTAAATATTGAATACAACGTGAGGATATGGGTAGGAAATCCACTGCATTTGAGCTTTTCTTGACTATAATACCCGATGAAACATTCATTGATCTTGTATTACAGCAGACAGTTGTAAGTATTTATTTATAGATGTCTTTATAAATAAACATATATATATATATATATATATATATGTATATATATATATATACCCGTCAGCAATATTAAAAAAATAAAAATGTTGAAGGTTGTCGTGCCTATCAGCATATCTGTTTTAAAGCAGATCGGATCTGCTTTCAGAGGAACAGAAAGAAGAAATAAATAAAAACCTGACACGAGCCCAGCACGCCCCGCTGCACGCCATATGCCGCTCACCGCCTGCGAGCCCCGATGCCATCAGCCGCGACGCCCCAGTCGCCTACCCATACCGCAGCGACACCACCAGACGCCCGCCCACCGCAACCATCCCCATCCGCAGCCGCCGCCCACAAGGTCCCTCTTCTCTCTCTCTCTCTCTCACTCACTCTCTCTTTTGTAATTATTTTGAATTATTTTATGAATTAAGATTTTTTATTTTTGAAAGTTATATAAAATAATCACATAATTGGTGTATAATTTACATATTATTATATAATTTAGGGTTTATTTTATAATTAGGGTTTTAGTTAATGTATTATTGTATAATTAGGGTATAATTTAGGTATTATTGTATAATTAAGTTTAACTGAGGTATTATTTTATAATTATCATTAATTAATAGATTTTTATATAATTAATATTTAATTTAGATATTATTGTATAAATATTGTATAATTTAGGGGTTATTTTACAATTAGGGTTTAGTATAGGTATTATCAAATAATTAGAGTTTAGTTTATGAAATTTTATATAATTAGAGTTAAGTTTAGGTATTATCGTATAATTATCATTAATTTAGGGGTTTTTGTATAATTAAGGTTTAATTTAGAAATTATTATATAATTAGGGTATAATTTAGGGGGTTTTTGTATAATTAAGGCTTAATTTAGGTGTTTTTGTATAATTAGAGTTTAATTTAAAGGTTTTAGTGTAATTAAGATTTAATTGAGGTCTTATTGTATAATTATCGTTAATTTGGGGAGTTTTGAAAATTAGGGTTAGTCTAGGGTTGAATTATAAATATTTCATATTTGAAAAGTTTTAAAATGTTTGTATTCGTGGTTTTGAAATGCCGTGGTGATCGGCAATTTATGTTATATTTTTACATGTTGTGATTGGTTGGGGTTGATGTCGGGGATGACGTGGTGTACGACGTCAGCCGGGAGGTTTCAAAATGTGATGGTGGTTTCAAATGTCGTGGTGATCGGCAAAGTGAGTATTTTATTTTATTTATATTTTGTGTTATATGATCTGTGATTTATATATATATATGTGTGTGTGTGTGTGTGTTTTATTCGTCGGTGATGACGTGGTTTCAACCTTCATCCACTTCGATTCCTGGGAAAAGAAAGAAATATAAAAAAAAATACTAAAAGATAATAAAATTACCAAAAATCAAGCCAAAGATTAGAATAAGTGCTTTTTGCAGTGTCATCATTACACTATTTTGATTGAGATTGAGATTAATTAATGCTTTTGTAGTTGTATCAATTATTACATTGTTTGTTTGATTGATAGCTGCTTGGTGCAACTTATGCATGTAGTTAAGTTTACAGATACATCCTTTGCTTTATTCAGTCGGCCCATTCAGCGTGGTGTACTCAAAAGTCACTATATATTGAAATAGAGCTGACGAGTGTTGAAACATCACATCACGGGTTTTAAGAGCGTGATTTAGCATCAATAAGTATAAAATATTTATACACTGAAACACTTACCTTAGACCCGTTTGGGATTTAATATTAAATAGAGAGTTTGATACTAAATTCTGGATTGTCCACTTATTTGGATAGTTTGAGAATGTAATAGTAATGTGATTATCTTACGGCGTATGTATTTTGTGGACTTTTGAATTTCGGTTTCCATCTCTCCTTTGTTCTCGGGTGCACTGCAATATATGTATACTTAGAGAACTAAGGGAAGGTGTTGCCGAATTTTTTAGGTTCTCAAAATGCATAGTAAGATAATTTTATTCCTGAACATCACATTCTTGAATGGGATAAGGCCCTTACCAAAAATTCGGTTATTTTCCATAGGCACCCTCATAGCGCTCGATTATCTATAATTTGATTATCTATATTATTAATCATGATTAGGATATTATTAGGATGGTTTCTGATTGTAGTTGAATGTATAAATGGAGGATGGACGGTTATCTATCAAACGCGTTCGTGGAAGGGGTTGAGAGTTTCATACAATTTGCACTCACCCGTAGAGCAATGAAGGACGGGGAAAAATTGAAGTTTCCTTGTAGTTATACTAAATGTAGGAATTATAGTTACCATGATGTAAACGAGATTAAATTTCATTTCGTTAAAAATGGATTCGTACCAGATTACTACATCTGGACATTCCATGGTGAAATAAATCTTGATTACACACATCGTGTCGACCCTGAGTTTCACGTTAGAGGATCATCTTACGCCACTCCTGAAGAATCCTCAAATACTTACATCAATATGGTTCACGATGTAGTCGGTCTGAACTTTGTATTGATCCCTAATGTCCAAGAACCGCCTAATCCTGAGGCCCAAAAGTTTTACGATATGTTGAGTGCTGGAAATAAACATTTGTATCCCGAATGTGAGAAACATTCTCAATTGTCTCTAGTTGCCCATATCATGAACTTAAAGGTAGAAAATCGCATGTCCTAGAAGTTCTATGATCAAGTACTGGATTTAATCAAAGAAGTTGTGCCGAAAGATGATCATATACCAGATGACTTTTACAAGAGCAAGATGATCATCAAAAAATGTATGATCTATTAGTGAGACGATTCTGATTGACCAGTTGCCTTTTTTGCAACCATCCTAGATTCAAACCCTCTAAGCAGGAAAAAGCAAAACGAAAGAAAAGCAGCATTGCATATGAGAAGATATTTTATTTTCCATTAAATACTCATCTCCAAAGGCTATACGCATCTGCAGCAATTACAAAGGACATGAGGTGTCATGCTGAACATATTGTTGACGATAATGTGATGCTTCACCCGTCAAATTTACAGGCCTGGAAACATTTCAATCAAACTCATCCGGAGTTTGCCGCGGAAAGTCAGAATGTAAGATTAGGCCTTTGCACAGATGGTTTTCAACCTTTGGTTGTTTTGGGGCATAATATTCCCCATGGCCGATGATAGTCACACCACACAACTTGCCTCCATGAATGTTTAAAAGAGCAATACATGTTTTTGAGTGTTCTTTTTCCAGGCCCCATAAACCCGAAGGATAAGTTGGATGTGCTTTTGCAACCTCTAATCGCTGAATTGAATCAGTTGTAGACGATTGGTGCACCCTCGTATGATATTTCTAATATACAGAATTCACAATTGCGGGCAGCCCTCATGTGGACAATTAGTGATTTCCCCGCCTACTCCACGTTGTCTAGCTGGAGCACGGCTTGTAGAACGGCATGTCCATATTGCATGGAACATTCGGATGCATTTATTCTCAAGTGCAGTAGGAAACAATCTTGGTTTGATAATCATCGTAAGTTTCTTGATTGTGGTCATCCTTTTCAAACAGATAGAAGGAATTTTCGAAAAAATAGAAAGGTGGAGACTCCACTGCCGAGCGTACGGTCAGGAACGGAGATTTTGGCATAAATAGAAAGTTTGGGACTTTTGAAAATTACTGATCTAGATGTAAAATCAAGTGGTTGTAGGAAAAGAAGCATATTTTGGGATTCGCCGTACTGCAGCATAAATTTAATTTGTCATAATCTAGACGTTGTGCACATCGAGAAGAATGTGTTTGAAAATATTTTCAACACGGTTATGAATGTCAAGGAGAACACAAAAGACACTCCCAAATCCAGGGATGAACTGAACGAATATTATTTCCCTCCCGTCCTACAACAAGACACAGCGGGAAAGTATCCTAAAGCTTGTCGAATCATTCATTTGAGCTTTCAATGAACCAGTGCCTACCTTATTGATTGAAGGGCCCACGTTCAAGCAATCAAAAATAGCATGCGGCATAACATTGACCGAAGAACCCAAATCTAACATGGCCCTCTCGACTCTCAAATTGCCGATTGAACATACCCTGATCATTTCTTTTCTGCAGTAAATTCTTTTGAAACACAGCCGACACATTCTCTCCCTTTAGAATTCTTCATCTACCTTCAACCTTCTCTTGTGGGTGCTAAGATCCTTGAGGAATTTTGCATAACGAATGATATGCTTTATTGCATCGGTAAGAGGAATAGTGGTCTCCACCTTCTTGAAAACATCTCGCAATTGCTTCTCAGTGTCCTCCTTAACTTGGCGCTTAATCCTTGATGGAAATGGAAATAGATCGGCTCTAGTAGGAGAAACAATAGAATTATGGACATCATTCGTAGGTTAAGGCAGACTATTATTAGCCTGTGTCTGATCCATTTCTCCCTTCTCTTTCTCAATTCCATCCTCCGATTCAAGTGCTCGATTATCCGGGCCTTCTATTTTCTTACCATTTCGTAATATAAATGCATTCACATTCTTGGGATTTTCTTCAGGTTTAGAAGAAAATCGGCTACCTCCTCGCGCATCCAGACGACTTATGTGGTCCACCATTTAACTCACTTGAGTTTCTAGATTTTTTATATTAGACCGGTTGTCGTGCTGGTATTTGTCCATCTTTTGCTAAAGCTTCAAGGTGTTCGATTCCATGATTTTCACCATTTCCTCGAGCAATTGGGACGAGTCATCCGCTTGTGGGCGGTTATTATATTGTCTCAAAAAATTTTGCCCCCTTTGAAAATTCTGAGGTGGTCTCTGGTCTTGATCGCCGAAGGATTTCCCGGACTGACATGATAGCTAAAATTCGGATTGTCTCTCCATCCTGGATTGTAAGTGTTGGAATATGGATCGTATTTCCTCCCTTGACCATTGACAGTCCCCACCACATTGGTATGGGATTCAATCTCGGCGTGTAATGTTGGGCAGTCATCGGTGACATGATCAATTGTTTGACAAAGCACACATGGTCGAACCTTAGGAGATACCCCCATAGCTAATTTAGTGATCATGGATGTCAAATCATTTATTTGAGCTTGCAACGAACCAGTGCGTACCTCATTTTTACTGACTTCAACAAAACATCACAACTGCCGAATTGTTTGGAATTTGCTGCCATGTTTGATATCAATTCCTTTGTTTCCGTTGGTGTCATGTCCATAAGTGTACCTCCACTCGCTGCATTTATCATAGTCCTATCTGTGAGACATAGACCCTTATAAGAATATTGTATCAACAATTACTCGCCCATTCGATGCTGAGGACAACTAGCTATGAGTCTATTGAATCTCTTCTAATACTCATGCAATGTCTCCCCCTGTGGTTGTCTCGCTGCACAAATGTCCTTACGAAGGTTTGCCACTCGCGAAGCAGGAAAATATCTATGCAAAATATCCTTTCTAACGCCCCCCACGTGGTGATGGAGCCCGATGGCAAGTAATACAGCCAATCTTTGGCTTGGTCTTTCAATGAAAACATAAACGCCCGTAGTTTAATTTATTCATTAGTTACTCCGGCGGGCTTCATGCTCTTGCATATGACGTGGAATTCCTTCAAATTCTTGTGTGGATCTTCGATACCTAATCCATAAAACGACGGTAGATGGTGGATTAAACCTCATCTCAATTCGAATGTAGCATCATCCATGGTTGGAAATGTGATACAAAGTGGTTTTTGTGGGAGATCAGGATTAGCTAGCTCTTTCAAGGTGCTTTTTTCGCCTCCTTCCATTGTTACATTCTCTCTAAACGAACGTGGATCTCGAGTATCCTCTCGCTCTTCATTGTCGCTTGAAGAGTCCTTGGATTCGTAATTCGGTAGTATTTATTTCGTACCTAATGCCTCTTTATCTCGTCTAGACTTCTTTCTAAGCTCGCGATCTCTCTTGATGATCTCCGGATAGTATTGCAAATCTTTCTTTCCGGACGACCTCAAGTTCACTCACCTGAAAAATATCAAACATGAATTCTCAACTCGTTTCTAACTACATATACTAAATACATAAAAATCACAATTTAATATGCGTCACTCCTTGGCAACGGTGCCAAAATTTAACCGCGCGTCGTTACGCGATAAATTTAATATTTTTTGTTTTCCTCATCTTTCCTCCACTAACTAGTTGAAGCGGTAAGTAAGGGTCCATCCTAAGAGGAGTGTGGATTAATTTATGATTGTTCGTATTTAAATGAAATAATAAAAGGGGGTAGAAGATGATGAACTAATTAATAGAATCTAAATAACCAAATAAAGAAAGAAATAAAAATCAAAGTAAATAAACTCAAACAAACGAACACGCAAGAGAACTAATATGAGATTAATAATAATGAGAAAACTCTCGTCCAAGTTCAGTTTTCACCTTCGATCGATTCATCTATTTAGTTGTAATATTATAATTCACTCTTCACATGAAACTACTAGCCCTAAATAGCAACAAGCTCTGCTACTCGAGTTTACCCTTACCGAATATTTAATCAAAATAAGCTCTTTGATCAACCCTAATTAATGAACAACCTTGAATAAGCTCTCTAGATTTAATCTAATAAAAGCATTAGACACTAGGCAAATAGGCTAATCTAAGCAATAAACTCATAAGCTCGGTTTATTTAATTTATGTCGTGTTACCCCTAATAGTGCGCGACCATTAGTTACTACAAGTGAAACAGAAACGACAACAATTATGGATTGTAGCTCTATTTTTAGCAACTGACACATAACCTTAATTTAGGTGATCAGTCTAAATTATAAATTAAACAGTCATGTCATGAAAATATAATAACAAAAACAATCTCATACGAAGAACGAAAGAAATATTACGGGAATTAATTAGAACATAATCAATCGATGGGTTTCAACGTCACAAGGATCAGAATTAATTAAACTACTCACACGTGGTGTTCATAAAAATATAAAATAAAGATAGATAAGGATACATTGTTTCTTAATGAGAAAGATAAAGAAGAAAGAAAAACGTGTTGCTTTGTTGCTTGATTCTTTCTTCAATTTCTTTGAATTAATTGGTTATCTTCTTCTTTTCTTCCTTCACAAAAGAGGTCTTATTTGTGTGCCTTGGAACCCTAGGAATGTCCAGAACTTGTTTCTATTGAAGTATGGAAGGATATATATAAGTTTCCAAAAATTAGAATAAGAGAATCCTTCCAAAAAAAGGATTTCTGCGTCGGCGTCGACAGGCATCGATCGACGGGTCGATCGACGGTACCCACAGAGAGTTTATCGACCAGGTTCATCGTCCGATGGGGCAACAACCAGAACAATGGAGAGTTTGCTGACCAGGTCGACTATAGGGTGGTCGATCGACGCCGAGCACTCATAGGCGTCGACGCCGCGTCGACGCTGGCGTCGATCGACGGTGGATTTCTGCGCTACTTTTTCACCAATTACGAACCATACTTCAATCATCGTCACACGAATCGATCACTAAATACTGCAAAATAAATGAAAAACATGCAATTGGTGCTCGTCCATCCACAAGAATATACATACGAGAAATAAATATATATGACACTATGAAGAGCACAACAATATGAATTTAAACCATTAATTACCGCATGATATCTCGCATATCGAACCCCCCAAACTTAAACCATTGCTTGTCCCCAAGCAATTTAGAATTAAAGCACAAAACACACATGGAAAATAACATCAAGAAAATTAAATGGTCATTTGCTCAGGTCCTCACACTTTCGCACTAGTAAGTTACTCGAATTGCTCAAATGAACCCATTCGGACTCTAGACACCCTTATATTTCTAGAAATCACAAGCATTTCATGTGTCGACTGATGTGACCCCAGTAGATTGCCAATCACTTTTCATATACGCTACATCAATGTACTATGGTGCCCCCTCGTTACTCGATGGTTTGGCGTCTATCCATTGTTGGTTTCGATCAAATATCTTGTCCACCCATTTATATTCTATTTTTTTATCGAGGCCTGCAGCTCCGCACTACCGTTCTCGGCTTGATAGTTAGGATGAGGCGCTGAAGAGGAGGATCGTCTTAGTTGGGAATTTGATTTGTTGAACTTCACCTCCGATTTATTGGAATTGAGATTAGGATACGCCATTTGAGCATACGTGCATGAGTTTCTGGGCTGATGGTTGTGTCTTCGTTGGAACGTAGCCATAGTATGAGCAAAATGCACTTGGTAAATCATGGATAGGCAGCTGTTTCAGCACCTCGTTTTTTTTTTTCTTTTTCTTTTTTATTTCGACTACAGCTCGCCGGTATACTCCAACATGACTTCAATAAATTCTGTTTCAACTAACGAGATATTCTCACATAACCGCCAACCTCAAGTCCCCACACAAACTCATATTGAGTACGGCAACCACAAGGACACCTCAATAACGCAACAATCTAGAATTGACGCCCCACAAATGAATCACAAAATTACTACCAATCATGCTCTTGATCCCTAAAATAAATTATGCCTAAATACTTTAACCAAAACATAACTCGCGCAAGCAATACAAGTAAGTACTATTAATATTATAAATCAACTCTCGGATCATCATCGCAATAGACCATTTACTCCCCAACTCCCCCAAACTTAAACCGTAGCTTGTCCTCAAGCAAGCATAAAATAATAATAGTCACAGAAATATTCAGTATGAGGGAAGAGTAGGTGTCACGCCCCGATGGCGCCAAGGTGTGACTATTCGATAATAATAACATAACTCGTTCAATAGCATAGATAATGTCGGCTATGTCGGTAACCAACAAACTTRTCGGGTRTTCACCCGATTAAATATCTTACATATTAKTGAATAATTAGGAGTACTTAAAGTCTGCAGCGGAAATAAATCTCAAATGAGTATCTTATTTATTACAATTCATAATTCCCCAACACGGGGTCTTCAACTATTACTCCTCGCGGTCCTCCACCTCGGTGCAAGCGTTATCGACGTCTGGTTTTGKTTTAAAAAATAAAAGTAGGTGGAGTGAGATAAAAATCTCAGTGAGCGGGTGATGGTGTGCAAGTGTGGCTTCATTTGGAGTTGAGTACAAACATTTGTAATTGGGAAATATTCTTATAAAATTCTTGATGCATGATTTGTTCAAAATAAATAAATGTAAAAGAATATAAGTTCGATGCAATCATTTAATAATGACCAAACGGTGAGTGTAAATCCACGCGACTAAACTCTATGTATTCACTCGTCGAGCGTACGTCCCCGAAAGACTAGCTCTCAAACACAATCAACTTCACATTAAACGTCCAAATCGCATCTAGATGATTTGATTCTTCTGTTCTCCTTATGACGCCCATTCATTATCTTCATTTGGCCGTAGCCCACTATTTTGGCCGAAGCCCACGCCAACCTTATAACGATCGGGCACGACAACTCTTTAGCTCAGGTGTTTACCCAGAGATTGTCATAATCGCGATTATACCCTATCTACGACCCACTTTCCTTTGGACACTCCGTCCGCCAGTTGCGGGATTAGGTCATGGGGAAACGGTTCAAGACCACAGCCACGCTGTTCGATCATTGACTCGCTCGATCCATACCACACTGGGCCCGATATACCACATTGACTCAATCACATAAGACTCGAATGTCCATCACAATGTCAACATGGATGTGATACTCAATCACTTTTAATAATAATTGGAGTTAGTTGATATGTGTGAGAGGGATAAGATTTTTAAATAAACAATGTTTTTAGAGGATAGTTTTATTCAATATATCTCGTATGTGTCGAGATAGAATTATCGAGAATTATGGACCGAACGACATGGAATTGGAAGTTATAAGTTTAGAGTTAAATAAATAAGTTCTATAAAAATGGAACCTTTTTGTATTTTAAATTTTTATTAGTCGATCTTTATTAAAATAACTTCAATGAAACTTAAATTAAATTTATGATTCAAAAATCATTATTTGGAATTTTTTAAAGTGTTAATGTAATTAAACTTTAACTCCTTTACTTAATTAAAATAATAGTCACTATTTTAAAATACTCATTTTTTTATTTTTTTTTAGAAAATTAATATTCCATGGACTAGGGATCGGATTGTAACGATTCAAATTTCAAAACCAAAAATATAACAGTAGGTAATAATTATTTTAAGGGTGCGGGGTCATTTTTAATAATTTACATTTAGCTCCCTTTATTTTGGCTAGACGACAAAAAGTCGACTAGTTTCTTTAAAAATTCATAACTCGTGAATCAAAGGTCGCCTTGACGCAAAAATAAATTTTTAAATTTTCAAATAAAATACAGAATGTATGATCATAGTTTTTATTATTTATGTATTATTAAGAATTATAGTTTGACCCCAAAATCTCTACAAATTAGTTTTAGCGAATAATTTAAATTTGACATTTTCAAAAGTTACAAAAAAAATTATTAAGGATGGACATGAGTCTATATTAGACCTAAGAGAGTTGAAATTTATTATATTTTGAAAAAATATTAGCAAGTTTTCTAAAACTTGCCTTTTGACCCTCAACTCTCTCAAAATTGTAATTTTTACCCTTTAACGATAACTCTCGATTTTGAACTCCAATATTTATGAAATTTTAAACATGAGTCCAGTATGTTCATAAGAGTTTAAAAATATACCTAAACTGAATTTTCCAGATTTATTACAATGAGTTTTAGGGATTTGCAAATTACCCCCTAAACTTTATAAGATTTACGATTTTGGCCCTAAAGGTCCAAAACTTGTCAATATTCACCCAAAATGTGAGAACATACTAAGAACATAAAAATTATCATTTTTACTTATTCCTTGTCCAATATTTCTCAATATTTTTGCAAGCAAATCCTCTAATTTTATTTAATTACCAATTAAAATCTTTAATACATTTATTCTTGCATTTCATTCTCATATCCCAATCTCATCACATAAACATCAATAAATATTTTTATATGACATGCAAATATGTGAATAAAATATCATGGTCATTTAATCACAACACACAACAACAATTAATAAATAAATGCAATTGTCACTTCAAATATATATATAAAAAAAAGAATACTTATAAAACATGTAGATCAATATATCATCAATATATTTCACATGCAACACAAATTTTCAAATATATAATTAGAGCATGCATCATTTGTTTTTATAAAACAATAAAAATATTTTAGTTTGTACCCACCTTAAGTTAGTCTTGAAGATATTTCTAAGGTTTTCCTTGATCCTTCTTTAGCGTTCTTGGTAGATGGATCCTATGGAATGAATAGAAGAATTTGTGTTTTATGGTTCAAGATATTGATTTTCTTAAAGAAATATTAATGCGTAGATATAAAATATGCTTACCTTATGGACCAAGTTGTCTGGATTAGTATTTCTCTTAGCTTGAAGACAAAATGCGATTGAGTTGTCTGGATTAGTATTTCTCTTAGCGTGAAGACAAAATGCGATTGTGATATATCTAGTCTCACTATTTCTAAAATACTAAATCTTTTTTTTTTTTTTTTTTGTTGTTTGTTGTTGTTTATCTTGTAATACACGAGAGTTTGTTTCTCAGAGTGTCTGATTGTGAGTTTATTGATTGTATGGATATGGGTAAGTGTCTGATGAGTTTGTTGATTGTATGGGTAAGGGTGAAGAGTTTGCGTGTATGGGGACTGGTCTTCTCAGAGGGATTGAGTGTGGAAGTGGATTGTCTATCATTGGTTGAAATTGCGGTTGCGTGCTGGACAAAATATTTTCTCAATAAAGTTTGGCTGATATATCTTCTATAAAGGAGTATGAACGGTAAGAATGAGAAAAGCCTGTATTCCTTCTATAATGTTGCACACAGAAATGACGCCTCATTGGTTTAAAACTTATCATGATATATTTCTACGATATTATCTTCCAATATCTCTATGTGTTAGAAGGGAAAGATGGCTGGTAATGATATATTTACAGTATGTCAACATGATGCACATGCTCCAACGTACCTCTCCAATAAGTAATCTTATTGRGTTTATTATGCCGGTAATGATCTTTTGTCATAAGTAAAAGGTAGTATTTGCATTATGTATACAAACTTATGTAGTATTTTAACATGTCTGATATATATTACTCATTAAATTAAGAAAAGTATTTTATCAATCCTCATAATTTACTTGGTCTTATGGCAATTGTTAATATTTATTATTACTATTATTCTTAGAACATTTAATATATTTTAGGATATTTCTTAAATTATATACGTTTAGGACTTAACATTGGTGTTTAGTTTTTAGAATATTTAAACTTAGTAAACTTTATAAATTTCTAAGGTTTTATAACCCTTCCATTAAAAAAAAAGAAAATCAATATGAATGTAATATAAGATAAATAACAAGACGTTTATTGAATTTAATTAATATATAGATAAAAGTACAATTTATCAATTTTACAGGATCTCACAGTAGGAATAGAAATCACTTGAGTAAATGGTCAGAGATTAGCGGTTCTGGACAACCATGACGATCACTCTTCAAAAAATAAGCCCAATCATCGAGATTCTTCAACCAAACCTTTTGCCCCCTTTAACGTAAAAAAAGTCCAGCTAGTTCTTGTTTCCAAACCTAGATGTTGCAGCACAAACTATGAGGTAGAAAGACGTAAACATTGGGTTGCCTCCCAAAAAGCGCCTTTTTTTAAAGTCGTTAGCTCGATTCTTATGCCCTTGTTTAAGTCGAAGGTGATGTTTCCAACTCCATCCGTTCTTTGTTAACTATGTGAAACCCTTCATGATACGGCTTGAGTTTATGTCCATTCACCTTGAACGTTTTGCTCATCTTAGGGTTGTAAATATCCACTGCACCATGCAAGAATATACATGAGTATTGACAAACGGCCCAACCCACCGGGAACGCAACTTCCCTGGAAAAAACTTAAGGTGAGAATGAAAAAGTAGCACTTTCTCGCCCTCAACAATGTGTTCTCTTGAGATTTTCAGGTCATGGAAGGCCTTTGTCTTTTCTTGGTAGATCAAGGAGTTCTCAAACGCTTCATTCCTAATCTCTTCGAGTTCTCGCAGCTACAACTTTTGATGTAACCCAGCTCCATCATAATCATAATTGCACTGCTGCACCACCCGGAATGCCTTATGCTAGAGTTCCACCGGCAAGTGGCATGGCTTCCCAAAAATGAGTCGGTATGGAGACATCCCAATTGGTGTCTTATAAGCTGTCCTATACACCTAAAGTGCATACTTTAGCTTGATGCTCCAATCCTTTAAGGCATTGACGGTTTTTTCCAAGACAGATTTTGATTTCTCGATTCGAAGTCTCAGCCTTCCCACTTGTCTATGGATGATACGCTGTAGAAAGCCTATGGACTACACCATACTTCCTTAGTAACGCTTCCGCTGTCTTGTTACAAAAGTGAGTTCCGCGATCACTTATCATTGCTCGAGGAATTCCAAATCTCGAGAAGATCCGAGGTTTAATAAAATGTGCAACCACCTTTGAGTCATTTATCCAAGTTGATTTCAGTTCCACCCATTTCGAGACGTAATCAGCAGCGAGCAATATGTAGAGGTTCTTGAAGGAAAGCGGAAGGGTCCTATAAATCAATACCACACACGTTGAGAATCTCGCAAATTAATATCGAATTTTAGGGCATTTGATTTCTTTTCAAAATACTCCCCGTTCTTTGACAATTATCACATGACTTAAAATAATAATGTGCATCTCAAAAAAGAGACGACTAGTAGAAACCACTATCGATCACCTTATGGGCTTTTCTCTTAGATCCAAAGTGTCCCCCGCAGGCATGAGTGTGACAAAGGATAGAATCGAATGGAACTCAGAATTTGGAACGCATCTTCGAATTACTTGATAGTCTCAATGCTTCCAAAGATATGGACCATCACACACGTAGTATTTGGCATCACTTTTCAGTTTGTCTCTCCTTGCTTTAACCATCTATGTTGGAAAAATACGAGCAACTAGGAAGTTCACCAAATCAGCGGACTAGGGTTCCGAAGATAACAGAGAGTTTTGTTGGGAACTTCCAATCACCAGCAGCTGCTCATCCTGAAATCTCTCGTTGAGTTGCAATTTGTCCTTCACATGCGTTAATCGACTTAGATGGTCTGCAATGGCATTTTCGGCACCCTTCTTGTCCTTGATTTCTAAATCAAACTCTTGGAGCAACAATATCCATCATATGAATCTCAGTTTTGCCTCTTTTTTCGCAAGGAGATGTCTAAGAGCCGCATGATCAGTAAATACCACCACTTTGGTGCCCACGATATATGAGCGAAATTTCTCGCGAGCAAAAATAATGGCTAAGAGCTCTTTTTTAGTGGTTGTGTAATTTCCTTGGGGGGGATTCAAAGTTCTCGAAGCATAGTAAATCACATGAGACGCCTTATCAATTCTTTGCCCCAACACAGTTCCCACAGCATAATCACTAGCGTCGCACTTGATTTTGAATGGTAGGTCCCACTTTGGTGGTTGGATTATTGGAGAAGTGGTCAGACGATTCTTTAATATATCAAAAGCTATATTACAATCGTCATCGAGGCTGAACTCCACATCCTTTTGTAAGAGCCTACAAAGCGAGGATCCTATCTTCGAAAAGTCCTTAATGAATCGTCGGTAAAACCCTGCATGGCCAAGAAATGAATGAACCTCCCGCACAGTTGCGGGGTAAGGCAACACAATTATAATATCAATCTTAGATTTATCGACTTCAATTCCTTTCAACTAGATGATGTGTCCCAAAACTATACCTTGTTCCACCATAAAATGGCATTTTTCCCAATTTAATACAAGGTTGGTTTCAACACATCGTTTCAAAATTAAAGAAATTTTTTTGAGACATACCTCAAATGAACAGCCATAAATGCTGAAATCGTCCATAAAAACTTCTATGATGTCGCCAACATATTTCGAAAAAATACTTACCATACATCTCTGGAATGTGGCCGGTGCATTACATAGTCCGAATGGCATACGGCGATAAGCGAATGTGCCAAAGGGGCACGTGAAGGTCGTCTTCCCTTGGTCCTCGGGAGCTATAGGGATTTGGAAATACCCCGAGTAACCATCCAAGAAACAATAGAAACCCACCAACCTCTCAAGCATCTAATCAATAAACGACAAAGGACAGTGATCTTTATGAGTCATGGAATAGCTTACGGTAGCCGATACAAACTCTCCATCCAGTTTGCATTCGGGTTGGCACCAAATCTCCATCTTGATTTTGAACAACGGTTACTCCTGATTTCTTAGGAACGACTTGAGTCGGTCTTACCCATTGGCTGTCAGAAATTGGATAGATCACTCCCACGTCCAGGAACTTGAGGATTTTCTTTTTCAGCACCTCCATCGTGGGTGGATTAAGCTGTCGTTGAGGCTCCCTGGATGGTCTGGCACCTTTCTCGAGAAGGATGCGGTGCATGCATACGGTTGGACTTATTCCACGTAAGTCCGCTATCGTCCACCCAATTGCTTGTTTGTTATCTTTTAATACTCGTAATAATGATGCCTCTTGAAAAGTGTCTAACCGAGATGATACGATCACAGGCAACGTCTCGTTCTCTCCCAAAAAGACATATTTCAAATGTTCCGGCAAGGACTTGAGTTCGAGATTCAGTGCTTGTATAGTGGATGGCATAACCTTTTGGTGCGACTCAGGAAGTTTGACAAAGTTAACAGCATATCTACTAGGTTCCGGCTTGAGTACTTGCACGGCCAAGATCATCTCATGCAGCTCATTCTTCCAGCTTGGCTCCGTTATTGGGTGAACCGATAACCAAGAGTTTTCCTCCAAACTTAGTGTGATAGTCGTCTCGAGCTCATTTCTATTGTGTACCTCTAAAAATTCCTGAGCTAAAGAGTCAAAACAATCAAGTGCATAGATAGAGTTATCACAATAAGGAAATCTCATAGCGTCAAAAATATTAAATTGAATAATGTGACCGTCGAACTCCATCAATGAGAGTGCCTCGAGGAACATCAATTTTTGTTTGACCAATATTCAAGAAAGGTCGCCCTAACAAGATATATGGAAATTTTGACGCGGTGTCATTCATACATAGCACATAAAAATCAGCCGGGAAGACTAGCTCATTAACTTTTACAAGAACGTCTTCGATGACACCATCAGGGTATGCAGTGCTGCGGTCGGCGAGTTGTATTACTACCCCAGTCTTCTTCAAAGTGCCCACGTTCAATCAATCAAAAATAGCACGTGTCATAACATTGATCGAAGCACCCAAATCTAATATGGCCCGCTCGACTCTCAAATTGCCGATTGTGCATGGAATAAATAACATACCCGGATCATTTCTTTTTTGTGGTAAATTCTTCTAAAACAAAGCTAACACATTCTCTCCCATTAGGATTTTTTCATCTCCATCCAACCTTCTCTCGTGGGTGCAAAGATCCTTGAGGAATTTGTTATAATGAGGGATTTGCTTTATTGCGTCGGTAAGAGGAATAGTGATCTCCACCTTCTTGAAAACATCTCGCACATGCTTCTCCATGTCCGCATTAACTTGGCACTTAATCCTTGATGGAAATGGCAATGGCTCAGCTCTAGTTGGAGAAACGACGAAATTATGGACATCATTCGTAGGTTTAGGCAGACTATTATCAGCGTGTGTCTACTCTGTTTCTCCCTTCTCTTTCTCATTTCCATCCTCCAATTAAACTGTTGGATTCTCCGGGCCTTCCATTTTCTTACCTTTCCTTAATGTAATTTCACTCACATTCTTTGGATTTTTTCCGAGTTTAGAACGCAATCGGCTACCTCCTCGTGCATCCAGACGACTTATGTGGTCCGCCATTTGACTCACTTGAGTTTCTAGATTTTTTATACTGGACCGGTTGTCGTGCTGGTATTCATTCATCTTTTGATGAAGCTTCAAGGTGTTTAGTGCCATGGCTTTCACCATTTCCTCGAGCGATGGGGACGAGTCGTTCGCTTGTGGGCGGTTATTATATTGTCTCAAAAAATTTTGCCCCCTTTGAAAATTTGAGGTGGTCTCTAGTCTTGATCGCCGAAGGAATTCTAGGACTAATATCGATAGCTAAAGTTCGGATGGTCTCTCCAGACTGGGTTGTAAGTGTTGGAATATGGATTGTATTTCCTCCCTTGACCGTTGATAGTCCACCACATTAGCATGAGTTTCAATCTCGGCAGGTAGTGTTGGGCAGTCATCGATGACATGATCAATTGTTTGACAAAGCACACATGGTCGGACCTTAGGAGGTCCCCCCATAGCCAATTATCACACATGTCAAATCATTTATTTGAGCTTGCAACAAACCAGTGCCTACCTTATTTACTGACTTCAATGAAACATCACGACTGCCGAATTGTTGGAAATTTGCTGCCATGTTCGATATCAATTCCTTTGCTGCCGCTGGTGTCTTGTCCATAGGTGTACCTCCACTCGCTGCATCTGTCATATTCCTATCCGCGAGACATAGAACCTCATAAAAGTATTGTATCCACAACTTCTCTCCTATTTGATGCTGAGGACAACTAGCGACGAGTCTCTTGAATCGCTCCCAATACTCATGCAATGTCTCCCACTATGATTTTCTCACTGCACAAATGTCCTTACGAAGGTTTGCCACTCGCGAAACGGGAAAATATGTCTGCAAAGATATCCTTTCTAATGCCCCCCACGTGTTGATGGATCTTGATGGCAAGTAATAGAGCCAATCTTTAGCTAGGTCTTTCAATAAATATGGAAACGCCCGTAGTTTAATTTGTTCATTTGTTACTCCGGCGGGCTTCATACTCATGCATATGACATGGAATTCCTTTAAATGCTTGTGTGTATCTTTGCCACCTAATCCATTGATTTGAACTTTTGTGTTACTACTTTATAAGTATTTGTCAATTATTAAAATCTCGCTCTCAAGAGTACGAGTTTGCATGTAGGTTGGTAAGTTAAACCGAGTCGATCTCAAGGAACATGAAATCGGAATCTTAAATGTTTGTTTAATCACAGAGTAACAAAAAAACTTGTATAATTTGGGGATTTTGTTTGTTTTGATGACATAATAATTTAAAACGCAATGTTGATGGTCATTATTATCCCAAGAACCGGGACAAAAACCAAGCTGGGTCGCATGAGGGAGTTGGTGAATTTCACTAGAATGTCGAGCTGCACTTGCTGGGCTTTAGGCGCCGAACTCCTGAGGGCTCGCCGAGCTACCCATGCCGAGCAGCCGTGTTGATGGCGTCGAACTACCGGTGACATTCGCGTGGACTGCCGAGTGTCACGGCCAAGCTCCCCGGGCCGAGCCGAAGGCGTCAGAACTTCGGCAGCATTCGCATGGACTGTCGAGCAGGTGTTGCTGAGTGTGCCCTAACGAGTACCGACTGAGCAGATGACGACGAGCGTGCCGAGCTGAGTACCTGCCGAGCAGGCGCCGGGTTGCCTGGGCTCCCTGCCGAGTACCCACCGAGTAGGTGTCGCCGAGGGCGCCGAGTTGAGTACCGGCCGAGCAGATGACGACGAGCATGCCGAGATGAGTACCTACCGAGTAGGCACCGGGCTGCCTGGGCTCCCTGCTAAGTACTCGCCGAGAGCGCCGAGCTGAGTACCTGCCGAGCAGGCGCTAGGTGTTTTGCATGTAATTGTTGTGTTTTTCCTAGTATTTTTAGTTAGAGTTTAGTGTTGTTTTCGAGTCGTTTACTCTAGTTCTTAAGTCTTTTTCTTGTTTATTTACCTTTAGTTTTAAAGTGTACAAAGTGTGAGGTGTTTGTACTATTTTTGGATTTTTAAGTTTGAATTCTTGTTTTGTAGGTGGCTAAAAGGACCATATTCACTCGGTGGACGTTTTGGAGCGGAAAATGAGAAATTTGAGCCGAAAGAATCCATGTAACGCCCTGATTTAGGTTTACATTTTAAATAATTCAAGAAATCTTGGCGTCACAAATAAATGTCGAATTTCATAACAATAACATAATAAAATTCATGATTTCAAAATTGATCAAGTTTACGCAGCGGAATATTTAAAACAATAACAATCAAATTGCTATCAGTGGAAAACGATAGCTAGAGTACGATTTAAATCTAATTCCACATTCTTTTGAAAACATACTAAACAAAACGGATAACGAGTATCCCTATTCCTTCCTCGTTTCCCATTCACTCGATATTCTCGTTTGTACCTGAAAGAAAAACATCGTTGATTTGGGATGAGTTCAACGTACTCAATAGTTACACTGACTTAACCAATGCAAAATCATACAACTCACAAATAGTACAATCGATCATAGAATTCATAGTTTTATCGTAGAAAATAAGTTGACTGCAGCTAAAACGCGCCGGGATATACCCGATGACCCTTTTCCCCGGTCACAGACACATTTGGTCTCTGGTTTTAATTCGTGGTTATAGCACGCCGGGATATACCCGATGACCCTTTTCCCCGGTCACAGACACATTTGGTCTACGGCTATATTAGTTTTTGGAAATATAGAATCGCATGATACACATAGCACATAAATTTGAGTACATAAAATTTAACATAGGTAAGTCAGTGGTCCCTACCTCGAAATAAAGTCGTGAAATAAATCGATTGAATGCACGTGGTTGATTCCTATGTCCCGATTTCCTCGTCACCTAATCATTTGAAAAATATACTTAATTAGTATATATATATTAAATAATTTTTAAATATTAATATATAATATATTTATTTATTTATTTAAAATACATAATATAATATTAAAATAAATAAATAATGGACTCAATTGGGGTTTCGGATAAATTAGGGACTCAATTGATCTAGGACAAAAGCTTTTGGAGTCAATTGAACAAAATTAGAAAGTTTAGGGTCAAATTGAAAAGGGCTAGAAAGGCTGGGGGTCAATTTGGGAACATGGAAAAGTTTAATGGAATAAAAGGGCTTCAGCCCTTTAACCCTAATCATTCAGCCCTAATCCCCTCAAATCATCCGCCCGTCCCGTTTTCATTTTCCTCAAAACCCATCTGTCCTCTCCTTTCTTCTCCGTCCAGAAATCGGCGCAGCAACAACGGCTTTGACAGCGGCGTACGGGCGGCGGCAAGAGTGCAGCAACCGGCGAGTGAGGCATCTCGGTGGTGGCCTCGGCGGAAACCCGTGGCAACGGCGGTGAACAATCGGCGCGGGCGACCTTCGCCTTTGACCAATCCATGGCGGCGGCTCGGCGGAAGGTGGGGCGGCAAGCGGCGAACAGATCGGTGGCCAGCGGCTTTCCACCTCCTCTGACGAGCATGGCGAATCTCCGGGGTTTTGGACTTCGGATCGGCTGGGCCCGGTTCAGTCTCGGCGGCGACGTCTTCGGGCCGCGACTGGTTGGGTTTGTGGGTGTGGCTGCGACGGTGGATGTTTGGGGTTATGGTCTGGTTGGTCCTCGTGGGTCGTTGGGTGGTTCTCGTGGTCGGGCCATGGCTGGGTAGTCGGCAGTGGTGGCTACCGGTGGTTTGTGGTGGGGGTTCGTCCGGTTTGGTTGGGTGTTAGCTGTTGTTCGGGCCTTTCCAACGTTGGTTTGGTTAGGGTTTTGGGTTGTGGGAAATCGGCCGGCAGTAGTTTGATAAAATAAAATTGTTGTTTCGAGGGTTTTAGGAAAACCAAAACTATGTTTACCTGAATGTTTGTGGCTGCAGAATTTTGTGAAAATCGGATGGAGGTTTGGGGTTTTCTTTGAAAGTCTTTTTAGAAAAGGACTTTTACCTATTGCTGCCTTATCAAGAAAATGCTGAAAGTTGGATGAAGATTGGTAGGCTTTGAAATTGATTTTGTGAAGGAAGTAGAGCTGTGGCCGAAAATTTCAAAATGTGGGTTTTGCTCAGTTGTTTGTGGCTGTAGAAACATGAAATGTGGGGATTGGGTGGTGCTTTGGATTTTCATTTAAATACCCTTATTTTAGGAAGGTTTAGGGTTAGGTTTTGATGGGCTTGGGCTAGTTTATGACATTGGGCCTTGATTTTAAAGTCCGGTAACCGAAAATGATTAAAAACGACCCAATAGATTAATCGAATGACTTCATAGTCGACCCAATAGTAATAGAATAATTACCCAGACGATTCAATAGATTAATTTAAATAAATGAATAAATTTCTAATAATTACAATAGATTCTTAAGATTTGAGAATTATAATTTAAGTAAATAAATAAATAAATTATCAAATACTTATTTTAATTTTCTTAAAAGTTAAGAAATATAATTTAAGTAAATAAATAAATAGATTACTAAATAATTATAATTGTTTCTTTAAAGTTTTTAATAAAAATTTTAATTGAAAATGAACTATATATTCGTTTTAAATAGAATTCTTAGATTCTTTAAAATTAAAATAGAAAATTCATTTACTGGCGACGAGCTTGGGACTAGGATCATATTTCTAATGCAAAATGATAAATAAAAATATAAAAATATGAAATTATGCAATTTATGCATGGGTGTTACAACCTACCCTCCTTAGAAAAATTTTGTCCTCAAAATTCCGCACTTACCCGGAATGCCGAAATTTGGGTACTTCGCCTTGAACTCCTCCTCTTGTTCCCAAGTGGCCTCATTTATCCCATGACGTCTCCATTGCACCTTGATCAAAGCTATTTCCTTGTTCCTTAATCGATGTATCTTGCGATCCAAAATTGCTTCCGGAGCTTCTTCATAAGTTAAATCCTTATTAACCTCCAACTCTTCGTAGCTCACAATGTGGTGCGGATCGTAAACATACTTTCTTAACATCGACACATGGAAGACGTTATGAATGCTCGATAAACTTGGTGGTAGCACAAGCTCGTAGGCCAATTCTCCGATTCTCTTGAGAATTTCAAATGGCCCTATGAATCTTGGTTTCAACTTCCCTTTCTAACCAAATCTCACTACACCTCGGATTGGTGCTACCTTCAAAAACACTTTATCGCCCACTTCAAAATTTAGATCCTTTCTTCGACGGTCTGCATAAGACTTCTGTCGATCCTGCGCAATTTTAATTCGATCTCGGATCGCGGCTATGTGTTTAACCGTCTCTTGTATCAGTTCAGGGCCCAAAATCTTTCTCTCACCTACTCCGTCCCAATAAAGAGGAGATCTACACTTTCTCCCGTACAGAGCCTCGTAGGGAGCCATACCAATAGTAGATTGATAACTGTTATTGTAAGAGAATTCCACCAACGGTAGTAAAGCTTCCCACTGACTTCCCAAGTCGAGTATGCAGGTCCTCAACATATCCTCCATGATTTGGTTAGTCCTTTCAATTTGACCGTCTGTTTGTGGGTGATAAGCTGTGCTGAACTTCAGTTTAGTGCCCAAAGCATTTTGAAAACTCTTCCAAAAGTTCAAAGTGAACCTCGTATCTCTATCTGACACAATCGAGGCCGGTACTCCGTGCAACTTAACGATTTCCCGAATATAGATTTGAGCATATTGTTCCATGTTGAATGTCATCTTGACCGGTAAAAAGTGGGCCGACTTGGTTAAACGATCTACTATCACCCAAACTGCCTTGTTACCTCTCGTCGATGGCAGTAAATCTACTACAAAATCCATCGAGATATGCTCCCACTTCTATTCTGGAATCTCTAGTGGTCTTAGAAAACCCGACGGCCGTTGATGTTCGGCCTTAACTTGCTGACAAACTAGACACTTTCCCACAAAAGTGGCAATGTCTCTCTTCATGCTCCTCCACCAAAACACTGTCTTTAAATCCTTATACATCTTAGTACCACCAGGATGTGCAGTGTAAGGAGTACAATGGGCTTCTTCCAAAATCTCTTTCCTTAGACCCTCGTCCTTTGGAACACAAATCCTCCTTCCGTAAAACAAAACTCCATCGTCTGCTAAAACAAAACCTTTGATGGTCCCTTTTCGCACTTTCTCCTTCATTTTATTTATGAAACCATCCTGGGTTTGAATTTCCTTGATCCTTTCTCTCAAAGTTGGTTGCACCACTAACGAAGCTAAGATCCCCTTTGTGTTCCTTGGAGGTATCACCATCTCGATCTTCATCTTGGCGAACTCCTCAACCAACTTATCTTGTT
>BMAC01001234.1:122678-161879 GCA_014905375.1 Phtheirospermum japonicum
TTTCTATTTTTTACTATTTTTTCGAGTTTTTTTCCAATTTTCATCTAAAATAAAAAAGAATAGAAAACGCCTCGGAAACGATCGACGCCCGACCCCCGTGGTTCCACGATGCCGAGGCGCACCCCTCCTCGCCTCGGTCGTGAGATGATGGGATTCGTTTCTATTATTTACTAATTTTTTTATTTTTTCAAGTTTTTTTCCCATTTTTTATTTAAAATTGGAAAAAATAGAAAACACGTCCTAAACGATCGGCGCCCGACCCCYGTGGTTCCACGACGCCGAGACGCACCCTTCCTCCATTATGTAAAAATCACGATGCTTCGTCACTTCGCGTTTCCAATCAAAGGAGTTCATCGATCAATCGTATCTTGTTGTTGGTCGAATTCCACGACACGTGTGGATACGCACGTGCTCGTTGGTATTTTTCGATCAAAATCGTGACAAAACCACCCCACATTCCTAAAATGATAGAATTGGTTCCATTTTTACGATTTTTCTATTTTTTTTCTTTTTTTTTCTATTTTTTTTAAATTTACGAGGGAATCTATATTCCCTCGGTTTCATACCGAGGGAATTCAATGTCCCTCGGTATAAAACCAAGGGAATAATGATTCCCTCAAAAATTTTAAAAAATAATAAAATTCCGAGGGATATTCATTTCCTTCGGTATTTCCGAGGGCTTTATTCCCTCTTAATACATTCCCTCAAAAATCCGTCGGTGTTTTCCCTCGGTAATCATGGCGGCAAATAGTGGCGCCGGAATTCCGAGGGGAATTCCGAGGGAATGTTGTTCCCTCGGAAAAATACCGAGAGATTTTGTTGTCCCTCAGTTTTTCCCTCGGGAAATACCGAGGAAAGACAATTCCCTCGGTTTTTCCCTCGGAAAACTACTGTTTTTTTGTAGTGGGTTTCCTCTTGATGAGCCAAAATCTCCTCCACCAACACATGCTCATGAGGTGTTTCCACCCTTACATTCCAAGGATTTTGAGTTGGTTACGAAGATAGCGACATTGAAGGCTCAAATCGCTCAATTGTCTAGCCCAGGACCGACTCCTCCTTGTGCGAGACCTGGTTGTCCCACTCCACCGCCGCCTCAAGATCCTCTTGTTACTTATCACGTGGACCCACTACCTTCGCCTACTCTTCCGGTCACGTTCTTTGAAAAGTGTGGGGTAGTTTATTCGGTTGTCTCACCGACGGAGGAGGCCATGGTTTCATTTTCGAGTATTTTTACCCCTCTTGACCCCTTACCTTTCACTTCAAAACAACTTGCGAAGAGTGGGTGTATATGGACTTCATCAAGGCCACGGTCGAACGAGTTTGTTTGGAAGAGAGGAGCAATGAGGAGGAGGTTGGCTCGAATGTCGTTATTGAGGGATGTTGTGAGGATGAGCCCCTTGTTCTTCTTGATGAGCCCGTTGTGCCTCTATTTGACCCCATTTTGTGTGAAGATGATTCTCCATGTGTCTTTGAGGGTAACGACAACTTTTAAGAGGGGGAGGTGGGGGTTATTGATGATGAGCTTAGAAAAATTGACAATTATCTGGAGGAGGACGAGGAGAGCAAGTCAATTACCATCCTTGAAAATTCGCATTGAGAGGAAAAGGAAGAGAGGATGGTTGAAGAGTTTACAATTCTTAAGGGTGTTATTGAGTGGAGACCCGAAGTGATTGAGGGAGTTAGCCCTTTGAATTTGATTCTTGATGAAAAGGTGAGAGCCGGGACTTGGAGATTGTTGTGGGAAGACTTGATGTTCGTACTTTCCAAAAGCGAGTGGGTGAAGCCCATTGACTTGGTGCCCAAGAAGAGCGTCTTGTTAGTTCTTGAGGATGAAGAAGAAGGGTTGTTGGCCACGAGGGCTTCAATGGGTTGGAGGACATTGATCGATTTTAACAAGTTTCATGAGGCCACAAAGAAAGATCGTTTCCCTCCCCCATTTATCAACCACATAATGGACAAGCTCTCCGGCCAATATTCTTTTTGCTTTTTCAATGAGTCGTCGGGGCACTTTAAAACAACCATCCCACCTGAGGACCTAGCCAATCCGAGCTTCAAATGCCCATTTAGAACATTTACTCTTTGGCGGATCTTATTTGAGTTATGCAATGCGCCAAGAATGTTCCAAAGAGCGGATCCTCCCGACAAGAAGGAGATTGTATTGGTGGACCCTCCCGTGATCTTTCCACCTTGACCAAAAGGGAGTACGTCGAGCTAATGACGTAAAACAAGCGCTTCTTGGGAGGCAACCCAAGTTTTTCTCGTTTATTTCTTTTATTTTCTTTCTTTCTTCTTAAAACAAAAATCCAAAAACATTTGAAAAATTGAAAAAAAACAAAAAAAATATTTTCGAGTTGTCTTTTGATCCTTTTTGGTCTTTAGTTTCGTTTTTTTTGGGTTTATGTACATATTTTCTTGTGTTTTTGAATTTTATTTGATTTTCTTTTCTAGGTTTGGTTTTTCGACTTCAACCTTGGGCGATTGGATAAGTGAGTAACGTTCATGAAGCCGGGAGATACTAGCCATGCTCGATTTTTTCTTGGATTGCTTAGATGCCTAGGTGGATCCTAACGAGCTCGACTCAACTTGCTCGGTTGAGGAAGTTTCTATTCATCCCCCTTTTACTTGATTTTCATTAAAATGCAATGCGGGTAATGCATGGTTTAAGTGTGGGTGGGTAGGTGGTTAGGGTCCCGATTTTTGTCAAGCACGACTTGTTGTTCTTAACTCGAGCCTTGGCGAAGTGACGCATTCTTGGCGAAGTGACGCTTACTATTTGCGCATTTATATGGTTGAGTCGATTTTTGTGTCTTTTGTGTGTCTATTACATGTTTAAGCAACTCCACGTGCTTGGAAGTTTGAATAGTTTACTTGTCGAGTTTTTGCATGTTGATGGCCGCTTGTGTGAGAGGTTAAATTTTTGTTCTTCGTCCAAATCCTCCTATATATATATATATATATATATATATATATATATATATATATATATATATATATATATACAATATTTCTCGTGAAAAGATTGCAAAGCTCTAAAAACTCTTTGGAATTTGCTCCCAAATTCGGTGCAAACTAGTGAGTAGCCTTGTGTGATTTATCGGCTTGCTTGCACGTTTGATAGAAATTGCATTGAGGAGGTTTGATTTTGCTCGTACGTGATTGAATTCGAGAATGACCTCGAGGCACATATATCACCCTTGTTCCGGCCATATCTATATATGTAAGCTACTTAAAAATCCCAAATGAGGCCCCTTGAGCCTATGTCCCATTTCTTCTTAGCCGAGCTCAATTTTAGCTCTTATATCTTCATAAATTGTGAGGTGAAAGTGTATGATTAGTTGGCACAAAATGTGAGGGAAATCGGTTGTGGGTTTTGGATTTTGAGTTGCTTATACAAAAAAAGAAGAAAAAAAGAATAATACTCCAACACAAATCAAAAAAAGTGATAAAGCGTGCGTTCAAGTAAAAAGCCTAATTCAAAAAGGCTAATTCTAGTAAAAGAAGCAAATTAAAAAAAAGCTTCTAAGTGTTGTGAAATAAAAGTCGGGAAAGTAAGTGATCGAAAGGGTTTTGAATGAGAGTTTGGTGAATTGGGAAAGGTGAAGCGATTATAAGCTTTGGGTTTTAGAAAGTAGGATTTTGTGTGTTATTGATCACGTTTGATCGTGTGTTAGCCACTATATCCAAATATTCCATACCTTACCAAAGAGCCAACATTACAACCCATAATAAAGACCTCCTTCGATTCTTATTTGGTCATGTACTATGAGCCAATTTGAGCGTTCGATTTGTGAGATCTTGACAAGGTGCATGTATTGACCGGCTTGAGCGTATACACGTCCCATATCAAACACTTGAGCGAATTGAGCAAACACCCTCAAGATTCCATTTGTGACGAAGTCATCGATTTGGCTTAAATTTGAGGAGTAATACGAGCAATGCTTGATGATAACGAGTCTATGTTGATACTTTCATCATATTAATAGGATAAGCACAAGGATTTCTCTTCTCTTTTTACATAAAGTTCATTGCGTGTACACAATCGATTCTTTTCGTTGTTCGAGGACGAACAAACCGATAAGTGTGGGGTAGTTGTTTTGCATGTAATTGTTGTATTTTTCCTAGTATTTTTAGTTAGAGTTTAGTGTTGTTTTCGAGTCGTTTACTCTAGTTCTTAAGTCTTTTTCTTGTTTATTTACCTTTAGTTTTAAAGTGTATGAAGTGTGAGGTGTTTCTGCAATTTTGGGTTTTTAAGTTTGAATTCTTGTTTTGTAGGTGGCTAAAAGGATCATATTGACTCGGCGGACGTTTTGGAGCAAAAAATGAGAAATTCGAGCCGAAAGCATCCAGGATTGGCTGAAAAATCTCAAAATCGACTGTCGGATCGACTGAACGAGCTCCAAATCGACTGCCGGGCAAAAGCCAACGTCTTGCAGCAGAGCAGTCGATCGACTGCCCTTCAGTCGATCGACACCCCCTGCAGTCGATCGACTGCAACGCTGAGGGCTGCGGGAATTTTGGTGTTTTTGACATTCTTGCCCCTACAAGCAACTATATAAAGCCTACATCTTGCACCTATAAAGAGATAACTCCCTTCCAAACCCTAACTTGGGTTTGGGGATCAAATTTCAATCAAGCTCTTGGATAATCTTCTCTCTTAGGTTTTAGATTCAGTTTCAAGTTTTGATGTAATTTCTTTTCCTAGTTTTAGATTTACTTTCATGCTTGGCCTTGGGTTTGTAAGCCTAAGAAGAATCCAAATACTCCTTTGGATTGTTACTTTGATTGCAATTACATTCAATCTTTGTTTCATTTCTTAATTCAAGTAAGTTTCCTTTCAATTTCATGTTTTATGCTTTATTTTCATGCTTTGTTTTTCATTTCCATGCTTGTTCTTCATGTTATGCTTTTCGCCTTAGCACCTTGATTTCTTGTTAGATCTTAAGAATTGGGTATGGAATCTAGATGAGTGACACATCTAGATCATAGATCGAGTCTTAGATCGTCTTGATTTCAAGTTTTTCTATGCTTTATTTGCAATTTTATTTTCATGCATAGTTTTAGGTTAAATCTTAGATCTAGGTTTTGTTGCTTGTTATTTTCCTTAAAGTTTTGAACTTTCTCATCAATTTCCATTGCTCTTTCCATTCATGCTTTCAATTTATGTTAATTTACATTATTTAGGATTTTATGCATAGTTTTACCTTGTGCTTGCATGCTTGTACTTGGTGAAACATTGCATTTTCTTGCTTATTTTCATTATTTCTTTGCATTTCCATATTGAAGCATCCGACGTGGCATTCTACCCACTTGTTATTTCGATTTTTAGGATAGTTTAGTTAGGTTAATTCCTTTATTTTCATTTTCCTTTACTTTTCCAAGCTTGAAACACATTGAATACTTCAAATTAATTGAATTCCGATAATACCAAGCCATGAACCCGTTGATTTATTCAAGACCGTGAAAACTCTTCTAACACCAGGTTGCCTGGACTCCCTGCCGAGTACTCGCCGAGAAGATGACGACAAGCATTCCAAGCTAAGTACCTGTCGAGCAGGCGCCGATCTGTCTGGGCTCCCTGCCAAGTACCCGTTGAGCAAGTGTCGCCGAGGGCTCCGAGTTGAGTACCTTCCGAGCATGCGCTAGGCTGCCTGGGCTCCCTGTCGAGTACCCACCGAGAAGATGACGACGAGCGTGTCGAGATGAGTACCTGCTAAGCAGGCGTCTGGCTGTCAGGTCTCCCTGCCGAGTACCCGCCGAGCAGGTGTCGCCGAGGGCGCCGAGCTAAGTACCTGCCGAGCAGGCGCCAGGCTACCTGAGCTCCCTGCCGAGTACCCGCCGAGCAGGTGTCGCCGAGCATGCCGAGCAAGCCGCCGGCCTGCCCGAGCCTCCCTACCGAGTACCCGCCGGGCAGGTGTCGCCGAGCGTGCCGTGCTGAGTACCTGCTGAGAAGGCGCCGGGCTAGCTGGGCTCCCTGCCGAGTACCCACCGAGCAGGTGTTGCCGGGGGTGCCGATCTGGAATCTGCCAAACAGGGAATCTTTCGAGGATGCCAGGCTGCCCATGCCACACGCCTAGCACTCCCACATGGGCACGCGCCGACCAAGAAAGTGCCGAGCAAGATGAGCTCCCCCGACTGGTGCGCTGCCTGAACTAGTTCACATCCAATCAGTTGTCGATCTGAAAATGCCGAGCTAAAGTTTCAGTTCGAAGTCTCCTGATTCGGCTGGCGAGAGAAATGGTTGTGACCAGATTAAGTCGGTGGAAATTGTCTGAGGTCGCCATTGAGGCGGCGGACACATGAGCAGAAACCTTGGAAAACCAATGGGAGAGCGACATGTGTCTAATTAGGGTTTCAATGGAAAACTATAAATAGTCTCTCCAAGAGAGAGAGAGAAGGATCCCCGATTTTTTAGAGAGAGAAACATAGAGAGCTTTAGAGAGATAAAGCTTGTAATTTGATATTAAGCACTTGTAAAAGGACTCGGCCAAGGCCGATCTGAACTAATTTTGAGGAATAAAAGTTAAGCACTTTTTCCTATCCATTTTCTGCTATCTGATTACTGCTCTTTTGATATTTTTTGTTTTGTATTGGTTGTGTTACTCTTAACATAAACAAAATGGCGCTAGAGGAAGGTTTCTTGTGATCTGTAGTCCCACTTGCTCAGTCAGCACTTGAAATTTCATTTTCTATCTTCTGTCCGATTTTCATTTTTTCGTGAGGAGCTGAACCTCAGCACTTCTCTGCAATTGAGATTGGTTAATACAAAGAGGAATTTCTGTTAAACCTATTCGTCAACATGAGTCCTTCAGAAAGTTCAAGGAGAAATCTTGGAAAGGAGCACCAGGAGAGGACTGTGAAATTGGGCCCAAATGAGCTCGAGCCGGAATAAGTACGGTCATTCATGCAGCACCTTGCCTTTGCCAAGGAATTTGAAGAGATGATGAAAAGGGAAGCAAAGTCAATTTTGACACCAGAGGCCTTAGGCAGCAATCCCAAGAGAGCTGACCTTCAGGAAGGACAATCAGAGTCAGACCCAGCTCGCGAGGCAGCAGGGAAAAATGGGAGAAGAAGGCTGGAGGAGGAAACTGAGCTGAATTCTAAGAGAAAGCTCGATAGACCTCCCATCGTGCGCCGCCTCACATACTCCTCCCCCCAGAACGTCTTTGCTCGGCTCGGAAAGCCAGCTAGCAAAGCGCAGGAAGATCATCACGTGAGTTCGGCCAACAACAAGAGTATTGTCATGAGCATACCACGTAAGCCAAACGATGAATTGACCGAGCTGAAATATTTGAAGCAAAGGATTTCCGAGATGGAGGCCAAGCAAATCACTCCCCTAGTCCAACCCACATACCCGATCTCACGACCAGTTGCGATCAGCCCGGCATGTGATGACGAGTCCCCCCTGTCTATCCAAGTTCTCTCTGAACCACTAGAAGGAAAGATGAAAATACCTCTAATTTCTCTATACAAGGGGAGTAGCGACCCTGACTCACAGTTGAGTCATTACCAGAACTATATGGACATGCTCGGCGCATCCGACACATACAGGTGACGAATGTTCTCCATGATGCTTGATGAAATCCCACTAAGGTGGTACCGGTCGCTTCTGCGTCACTCTATTTGTTCATGGCCAAAACTGAGATCCTCATTCCGAGGACACTTCATGGTTTCTAAGGCCACCGTTGCACCTAAGAGAGTTATAGCCACCGTAGTACAGCAACCAAATGAATCACTTATGAGCTACATATCAAGGTTCACGAAGCAAGTCTCAGAATCTCAGCCATGCGGTGATGAAGCCTTGCTCATCCTAGCTCAGAACAGGTTGTCGGAAAATTCCTTCTACAAATGGGTTAACAACCAGCAGGATCCGCAAACTTTCCAAGAATTCCTTGCTTTGGCTGCATCACAAATCGCAGCTGAGCAGAACATGTCTGCTCCAGTAATATCCTTCCCGCAGCATCACAAATCAGCCCGTCAAGTTGACAAAAGTCCAAGATCCCAAGCAATCGCACCAAAGAAACTCCTGCAAGACAAACACACCGATCTCTTTGCCGAGTACAATGAGGTTTACTCACTAGCCGCAGCCATGATCTTTGAGCGAGTCAAGGACCTGGACATTCTCACTCCAGCCCAAAAACATGATTTCCGAAGAAAGAACACACACTCTGACAGAAGAACTGAAGGATACTAACGACAAAAAGGGAGACACGGATGTGCTGAGCTCAGAAAAAGTGGTCGAGCTAACAGAAGAAGAGATTAGGAAGAGGCTAAGCTCCATTCAGGATGCTAGCAAAAATGTCGAGCTCGGCCGAACCGAACAGAACAGAGAAGAGTTGGAGAATGAACTTTCTGGGCAGAAATGCCGAACAAAGGATGTCGAGCTGACCGAACAGGGAGATGCCGACCTGAGTAATGATCGAGGTCGGAGCCCAAAAAAAGCGATGAAAATCTCCAGCGATAAAAATCTCCATCTACTCCGAAGAAAAATGTTTATCTTGGATGACGATTGAATCAATGTGAAATCGAAGCCTTGGACTCGTCGTTCTTCGATCCTTGATTTAGGTCTTGAAATCTTTTTATTAGATGTGGAAGTATGTTTATTCTAAGCCTAAATACCCTAGGATGGCGTGTGTCCTCTGGAGATCCGAAATATGAAGGGTATTTATAGATATAGCATGTCTTGGCGCACAAGAAAACCTAAAAATGCATTTCAGCACCGGGCGTCGACTTCGCATCGACCGACGTGGACAGGGGCTCGGCGTCGACGCTGCCGGTGCGCTCGCATCGAATGGGCAGAGGCATCGACTGACGCAGTCATGGATCGACGCAACAGAGAGTTACGTTGGTCTAGTGTCGACATAGTGTCAACCGTCGTGGGCAGAATTGCATCGACGTAGCGTCGGCTCTCGCGTCAACCGACGCTACTTGCTGAACGTCTCATTTTCTTGATTTTTCTGCTACTCTTTCATCGGAAAGCTCGTTCTCAACTCTTGAACATCGAACTTCATCAATTTACACGCTGAACTCTTCTGATTACTTAGCTGTAAGGTGAAAAACAACGAATAATCACCTATTCTCATCAATTACGATCAGAATATGGTAAAATAAGCTGGAAGTATAAAAATACAAAATTAAATTCAAACTACCCAACTTATACCAAAAACAAATAGAAAAATGAACTAAACTACTAATAAAAATAAGGACAAATATGTACTAATCACTTGCTCAGGTTGGCTTGGAAATTTTCCCTTCTCGTTTTCTGATTTTGCCATCGAAGCCGCCATTTGGCCCATCATCGTCTCTAATTTCTTCATACTTTTGGAGAGATCATTCAATGTTTCTCCCTGCTTATTTACTTGCGTAGTCAATTGCGCAAGTCCATCTCGATTTCGAATTGTCTCGGTGACTTGGTTTTGTTGCCAAATTAACAGTTGATCATTCGGTTGTATTGGAGCAGGTGTTGGTCCCATCGTTAGATATTTGTTTAGTAGGGGCGGTGGTACGAGTTGTGAGTTGGTTTGCGTAGGAGTGTGAAGTGGGTTTTTAGGACCCCATTTAAAATAAGGAGAATTACGTTGCACTTGGAATTTGTTTGTGGGTATCTTTTCGGGAAGGGGAAATTTATGCTGACGTATATGATCATATATGGCCTTTGCCTCGGATTTGAATTCATCAAAATACGCCATCTTGCACACATCCATACGAGAAAAGGTCACAAATAGAGTTGAACCAAGTAACATTGCAAAGGCATAATGATAGTAGGGTCGGGATATCCCCGCCCTCCGAACCGGACGTGAAGGTCTCCCCTCATCCACTATATGCCCTTACTCCCCGCAATGAGTACACGTTTCATTGGCCTTTGAAGGAGTGTTTTCCTCGTCATTTAGTACCTCAGACACTTCTTTGACTCTTATTTTTTGTGGCATAGAACTCGTCTGTCTGGATTTCTCGCTCATCTTTTCGAACAACTGCTTTGCTTCCATGGCGGTCAAGTACCCAAAATCTCCTCTAGTAGCTATCTCGACTTGATTTTTGTAGGAGTCCAATAGCCCTTCGTAGAAAAATTGATTAACCATACTTGGAGAGTTTTGGTGATGTTGTCAAGATTGCAAGAGTTTTCTGTAGCGTTCCCATGCTTTGTGTAGTAACTCTCCATCCTGCTTAACAAAATTGGCAATTTGTCTCCTAATATGACCCGTCATTTGAGCTGAGTAGTACTGATTTATGAATTTATCGCTAACCATATCCCAGTCGGTCAATGATCTTGGTTCTAATGAGAGTATCCAAGATTTAGCTTTATCTTTCAGGTAGCTTGGAAAACACACCATTTGTAAATCTTCATGATGAAGTCACGGAGTGGGATTCTACTCACTTCGCCATAAAATTCTTTAAGGAAAGCTAACGGGTCTTCATTAGCAAGACCATTAAATGTCAGAAGGTTATTGATTATATGATGTTTAAGCTCAAAGTCTCTTGCAGTCCGTCCCTACACAATAGCAGAACTATAAGGGCCAACCTGAGGAGTCGTGAAATCTCATTGTCTTTGTTCGCGCGCCCTCTAGGGTGTCTCTCTTGATTATTAGGTCTCGCATAGTTTCTGTCATACTCGTGTCTTTCATTGTAGTGGTTGTTCTAATTAACGAGCCAGACATTAATTTGTTCATCACCGAGATAGGATCTCTTAGAATAAGTATCTTGGTCGTAGCGATGATTGTTTCTATTTTTACCTCCTCTTTGTTCTTCATTCCGGTCCATCATATTTTGTTAGATATCTTCCCAATATACTCGAGGTTGTACTGTTCCTCCGGGGCGAATTGGTTCGCTCCCATATTCGTTTCTATTACGTGTAGGAGGGTTTCTAGGTGGTTGATCATGTGCATTATCATTGTGAACAGAATATTCTCGCTTTCAGAAATATGAGGAGGTCTTGCGTGATTGGAACGATGAGTTTTATTTATGAATGGTGCAAGTTCGATTCAAAGTGATCTTCTACCTTGCATGCTCTCAACAACAAATCAAACATATCGAATGGCAAAACTAATTATACAAATAGATGGTTCAAAAGAAAATAATATGAACAAACATTGTTTTGAAACCTTTTCTTTTGTGTTCCCCGGCAACGGCGCCAAAATTTTGATTCAAACTTCTGTGTTCATACTTTATAAATATTTGTCAATTATTCAAAAGCTCGCTCGCAAGAGTACGAGTTCGCATGTAGATTGGTAACTTAAACCGAGTCGATCTCAAGGAACATGCAATCGGAATCTCAAATGTTTGTTTAATCATAGAGTAACACGAAAACTTGTACAATTTGGGGGGTTTGTTTGTTTTGATTACCTAAGCATTTAAAATGCAATAACATTAATGAAAACTAAGTACCTTCAACTAATTAATTAAATAGAAATTAATATCATGAATTCAATCCAAGTAATCAATCTAGGAAGCATGTACGTATCTAGATAACAATAATGAATTCAAAAGCATAGAACCTAAACAAAATTAACTAGCATAAATGAAAAGCAATTATCATAAACAAACGTAAACAAAATTAAACGACTTGAACGAATTAAATAGCATGAAAGCATAATCAATATTAAGTCTCCAATATCCAAATATTAATCAAACTAAATTAAGATGAAAGATTACGAGTCCAAGTATCAAAAGTAACTAAGGTTTGAAGCATAAAATAACTCAAGAACAATAATAAAAGAAACTACTTAATCGCATGAATTAAACTAAGAAAATAATTAAAAGGTTTAGAATACTTATTAGAACTAAGTGCAGTAAATCCTCCAGCTATTACGGAGAAATCGCGTAGATCTTGGCCGAAAAACAAATCACGAACTAAAAATCGGAGCTTGGAACTTGTGACTCTTAAATCTTCGATCTTGATCTTCTATTATGATATGGGACGTAAAGGTGTGTTATTTTTTAGGCTAAGGACCAAAAATAAGGTTATGGTGGTGATATGTGTCCTTTGGGACGGATTAAGAGAGGGGTTTATATATTTTTCCCATGTCTTGGAGCACAAGTTAGGGTAAAAACGTGTTTCTGGGTAGGTAACGGTAAGACTTATCAGTAGTAGTTACCGCTAAACTTATCATTAACGTCTCTATTGCTCTCTAACAGTGTTGGTGATAGTAATGGTGTGGTACTGTTAAGTATATCGTTAAGCTCTCAGTCGTTTCCTAACGGTGTAACTAACGATATAAAGATACCGCTAAAGGTACCGTTATTTTGTTCTGGGAGCTCTCTGTCCATCTTCAGCGGCAAGGTAACGGTAAGGTAGCGGTAAGGGTTACCGCTAACTCAGAATTTCTGCTACTTCTTCGTCGGAACACTCGATTCTCATTTCTTATTTATTGAACTTCGTCTCTTATGCGCTGAGCTCCTCCGGTTACTTAGCTATAAGATGAAAAACAGAGAATAATCACCTATTTGCATCAATTTAGATCACAATATGGTAAAATAAGCTCGAAGTATAAAATTACGAAATTAAGCTTAATCTACCCAACTTATACAAAAAACAATACGAAAAACTAACTAAAACACTAACAAAAATAAGGAAAAATATGCGTTAATCATCCATAAAACGACGGTAGATGATGGATTAAACCTGATCTCAATTGGAAAGTAGCATCATCCACGGTTGGAAATGTGATGAAAAGGGGTTGTTGTGGGAGATCGGGATTAGCTAGCTCTTTCAACGTGCGTTCTCCACCTCCTGCCATTGTTACGTTCTCTTTAAACGAACCTAGATCTCGAGTATCCTCTCGCTCTTCACTGTCGCTTGAAGATTCCTTGGATTCGTAATTCGGTAGTATTTATTTTGTACCCAATGCCTCTTTGTCTCGTCTAGACTTCTTTCTAAGCTTACGATCTCTCGTGGTGATCTCCGGATAGTATTCCAAATCTTTCTTTCAAGACAATCTCAAGTTCATTCACCTGAAAAATATCAAACAAGAATTCTCAAATCATTTCTAACTATATATACTAAATACATAAAAATCATAATTTAATATGCGTCACTCCCCGGCAATGGTGCCAAAATTTGACCGCCCGTTGTTACGTAATAAATTTAATATTTTTAGTTTTCCTTATCTTTCCTCCACTAACTAGTAGAAGCGGTAAGTAAGGTTCGATCCCACGAGAAGTGTGGATTAATTTGTGATTATTCATATTTAAATGAAATAATAAAAGGGGATAGAAGATGATGAACTAACTAATGAAATCTAACTAACCAAATAAAGAAAGAAATGAAAATCAAAGTAAACAAACTCAAATAAACGAACACACTAGAGAATTAATATGAGGTTATAATAATGAGAAAACTTCTATCCAAGTTCAGTTTTTACCCTTCGATTCATCTATCATTTGTAATATTGTAATCCACTCTTCACATGAAACTACTAGCCCTAAATAGCAACAATCTCTGCTACTCGAATTTACCCTTACCGAATATCTAATCAAATCAAGCTCTTTGATCAAACTTAATTAATGAAGAACCTAGAATAAGCTCTCTAGATTTAATCCAATAAAAAATTAGACACTAGACAGATAGGCTAATCTAAGAAATAAACTCGTAACCTCAGTTTATTTAACTTATGTTGTGTTACACCTAATAGTGCGGGACCATTAGTTACTACAAGTAAAATAGAAACGACAATAGTTAAGGATTATAGCTCTATTTCTAGCAACTGAAACCTAAACCTAATCTAGGTGGTCAGTCTAAATTAGAACTTAAACAGTCATGTCTTGAAAATATAATAACACAAACAATGTCATATGAAGAACGAAAGAAATATTACGGGAATTAATTAGAACGTAATCAATGGATGGGTTTCAACGCCATAAGGACCGGAATTAATTAAACTATTCACACATGGTGTTCATGAAAATATAAAAGAAAGATAGATAAGAAGACATTGTTTCCTAATGATAAAGATAAAGAAGAAAGAGAAATGTGTTGCTTTGTTGCTTGATTCTTCCTTCAATTTCATGGAATTAATTGGTGATCTTATTCCTTTCTTCCTTCCCAAAAGAGGTCTTATTTATGTGCCTTGGAACCCTAGGAATGTCCATAACTAGTTTCCGTTGAATTGTGGAAGGATATATATAAGTTTCCAAAAATCAGAATAAGAGAATCCTTCCAAAAATAGGATTTCAGCATCGGCGTCGACAGGCGTCGGTCGACGGGTCGATCGACGATAACCACAGAGAGTTTGTCGAATAGGTTCATTTTCCGATAGGGCGTCGACCAGAACAATAGAGAGTTCATCGACCAGGTCGTCGATGGGTGTTCGATCGACGCCGAGCACTCATAGGCGTCAACGCTGGTGTTGATCGACGGTGGCTTTCTGCGCTACTTTCTCACCGATTACAAACCATCCTTCTATCATCGCCACACCAATCGAGCAATAAATACTGCAAAATAAATGAAAACCATGCAATTGGTTCTCGTCCATCCACAAGGATATATATATATATATATATGATACTATGAAGCGCACAACAATATGATTTTAAACCATTAATTACCACATGATTTCTCGCATATCAATGTATCCATTCGAGAGATTTCTTTGCATACTAAAGGACAACGTGAAGAACAAGGCGAGCGTTGACGCCTCAATAGTTAATGCATATCTCATCGAAGAGGCGTCAACTGTCACTTCATACTATTTTGAAGATCACATCTTCACGAAAAGGACAAATTTTTCTCGTAATGATGATGGACAAAATGGTGAATATGATGATGATGACGTTCCCTCGGTGTTTAAAAGATTTGGTGAAATGCTCGCAGCATCGGAGAAAAGATTCTTGAGTAAAGAAGAATCCGATGAGGCAAAAAATTACGTTTTACTAAACTGTGAAGAAGTAGAATTTATCAGGTTTGAAATGTCATCATTTATAATCTTTTAACGAAATATTAATCATATAATAAATTAAGACAATTTTTGATTTTATACATACGCAGTTTCTTCACAGAGCTTCTAAAACAGCCTCAACCATTACAAGCGATAGAGTGAACAAAAAATCGGAAAGTGAATTTGCCGATTGATTTGAGAGATATGTGAGTTGTTCTAAATTAATTATATACAACCGTGACATATATATTCCATTTAAATCAATATCTTAATAAATAATAAATTTATTACTTTCCATCGTTATAGGCACAAGATCCCTTGAAAAATGTCACCGATAAGTACATTAAGAGTCTAGCTGTAGGTCCATCACGATGTGTGACTACATATTTCACACAGTTTCATATGGATCAAATAGATCTCTTTTGAGCACCGGCGTCTGTATAAAAGGAACAAACTACTATGATGATGAGTACGATTACTATGGTCGTCTCGTAGAAATTGTTAGACTTAACTATATTAGCTTGCCATGCAAGAGCACATTCATGTTCAATTGTGAGTGGCTTGATTCTACTCCCACAGGCGCAAAGGTTCATTTTCAGTATAATCTTGTCGATGTTAATTATAAGCGTAGATTCAATCGTTATGAGTCGTTTGTACTTGTTGCCCAAGCTGTTTAAGTTTACTACTGCCCGTATCCATGTTTAAAACGAGATAAGCTGGATTTGTTGGCAATGTCCAAAACCAAAGCGAGATCGACAATAGATTTTATCAAGCCTATGATGCCTAATCAATCCTTTCAAAAGGAGTAGTAGAAATGAACAATTCAATACAATTGGAGGATGGAGATTTCCAATTATACGTCGACCTTATTATCAATGAGTCGGATGAACTATTCGATGAGGCAGAGGAGGATACAGAAGATGAGTTTCTAACCAATGATGAAGATACGGACGAAGATGAGTTTGACGATAACCTAGATAGTGAAAGTGTCGGTTCAGGTTAATTATAAAACTGGTATATACATATATAGTTGAAATTATATTAGACTGATTTAATTGGTAGTTAGTGGAGAAAAATCAGAGTATATATGATGATTGATATTGTTACGGGGCTCTAGAAAGAATCTCACCATTAATTACTTTTTCTCATAGAGTTAAAGTGGAGCATCGAAAGAGATAATTGATTTGTAGAGCCCCATAACAATATCCATCATCATATTTACTCGGATTTTTCTCCTCCAACTACCAATTCAATCAATCTAATCAAAGTCAATTATAGTAATTATTATATGGATTTACATTTATCCCGGTTCAATTGTGCTTAAATTTTAATGTTTTTTAGATGACAGGTAGAGATCGTGGGCGTTCTTCTCTAGGACCATATTTGGGTCGTGCTTCTCTTGGTTCATCATCTCATCTCATTGTCACTTGCACGATGAAGATGATGATATGATTGACTTATCGGCAGGGACTCCACCGATCATTCCATCCACCCCGTCCGATGCTAGTACATCGAGAGATCTAATGCCACCACGTCCTGGTTTGATCGAGATCTATATCGTTCCCTCGGGGTAAATAACTTTAATTTAATTTTTGTAAGTAATAAATTCTTTATTTCAATATATTGACCTAATAAACTATATATTTTACTAGGATACGCAGTGGTTCGATGGAGTTACCAACGATCCTTTGATTGATCCACGAGGCTCGTGTACACCCCGATGGGTGGAAGTACGAGTATATTCTCAGTTCTCATCGTCAGTTGTGGTGGCCCGAGTTTTTGGTAATTAAACTAGTATTTTTTTTTTTAAAGTTATTATATATAATGATTTTTATCAAATTACTTTGTTTTGTTTTGCATGGGAGCTATTATTGGGACCCGAGTGTATATTCTGAGGAGGTCGTAGGCCGTAACTTCTACAGTTCTACAGCCACCTCATGGCGCAGCCGTATCCATGAGTGGAAGGTGAAGTGGAGAACAGAGGGAGGGTTCTTGCGTGCGTCAGCGAGGAAATCTGGAGGAGATGGGTGGTGGAGTTTGAAAAGCCAGAGAACAAGAAACACGCTAAGCAGGCGATCAGGAAAAGGATGAGCGATCCCAGCGGACCTGGTACTGGGATAGCCAAACACAGAGGAGGGTCTCGGACTGCGATTGGTCATGCACGTCAGCTCGTAAGTAAAATTAAAATATGTTTATAAATATAGCTCGTAAGTAATTAATTAATTCATAAGTAGTGATAAATTAAAATTTAATTTAAATATTATATACAACTTGAGGATCTGGGTAGGGGACCCAATGCATTCGAGTTTTTCTTGACTATGCACTAGAGACACGACGGCTCTTTCACTGATCCTCAATCGCAACAGACTTTTGTAAGTATTTTTTTAGATGTTATTAATATAAATATATATCTTTCATTTCCAATACTCGTAATGGTAAATTATACATCAATCAAAATATCAAAGGAGGAGTATCAGAGATGTCTAGAGGAGGATCATGCTTCATCACCAGATTTTGCAGCCATTGACGAGAACACGATCTATCTACAGACCGTTGGGCTGAAGAAGGTTCACCGGTTTGGAACGGTATGTTTAGGAACTCTTGTGGCTTTGAAGAGTTCCAGAGGCGGTACCCCCTCTATTCCTGATAGCCGTGTCTCGGAGCTCCAGACGTAGATGGAGGTTTTGAAGAGCCAGGTCGAGAGTCAGCTCGAGGCGAGCCAGCGGGCACATCAGGAGCAACTCGAGGCGAGCGAGGGTACACATCAGGAGCAAATCCAGGCAATGCGTGAGGAGCATGCACGTCAGCAGCTCCAGATGGAGGTGGCTCTCCGTGACCGGGTGATGCAGGAAGTCATCGCAGCGATGGCAGTGCGACGTCATCGGTCGTCCTCTGATGCTCCAGCTGATGATGATGATGATGATGATGATGATTTTGCGGTGTAGTTGATTTAGGAGCAAATAATATTTATGTTTGGTACTTTATTTAACTTAGCGGTGGAAAATCGTGTTGCCGTATCGTGTTCGTGTCTCACTATTGTATTTTTTTATTTTCTATCTTATTTGATCATAAATGTAACAAAAAGTGTATATGTAACTTAATTTAGAATTTTGTACTTTTCGTGTCGTGTTTCGTATTATTTCGTGTCGTGTCGTACATTATCGTGTCTTTGTCTCTATAATCGTGTTTCTTATCGTGTTATGTTCGTGTCGTGCTAGCTATTGCCGCCCTTAATTTAAACTTTATACATTATACTATATAATTGATAATTAATTATATTTTATTTTTAATTTTAGGTTTTTATGGGAAATGCAAATTAGGTTTTGTATTGGATTATTGATTTCTGAAATAAATACAGGTAGAAATATCAAATAAAATAAAATAAAAATAAAATTTAAAAATAAATTTATTTGGAAATGCTGACGGCTACGACCCGTCAGCATTATTTAACCTACCTATCAGCAAATGCTAACGGGTATCAGATTATGGCCAGGTGCTTTGCTGATGGGACTGACCCGCCAAAATGCTACCAGCATTTGCTGACGGGTAGATTAATCACGTTAGCAAAGTATTTGCTGACGCCAAAAATGTTGATGGGTCCCGTTAGCAAATTGATGCTGACAGGTTTATTGACGGGTCAGGCTCGTCAGCAAATGGCAGTTTTTTCGTAGTGTATATTCTTGTTCAAATTATATATTTATAAAAATAAAAGTACATATCACTAATTTAACTGAGATAAAATGAAATGTTATATATATATATATGTATATATATATATATAATTTTTTGTTTTTTTTAATTTTAAGTTGAATATCCCTAATGAAATGTTATATTTTTTTAACTTGAATAGGTTAATAAGTATGATTAAGATTTGAATCTTAAATGAAAAGAGCGTTTAGACTAGTTAAATTGTTAAACGACAGTATAAGTCACAGCGACCTAAATGATTCAGGTCGCAGGATAGCAGACCTAATTGATGACTTGATAACTTCAGGTCGCAGGAGTGCCGACCTGGTAGGTCTCATAAGTACCAACATGAGAGGTCGTCACACGAGCCAACTGTTAATACTCAAAGCCTACGCCACGTCAGATGATGTCAGCCCTAGTCTTGTACTGTACAACCTGCTAAGCTGTCAAATAGTATTGTAGCGGTATTGGTCACACGATTATAGATAGTCGTTGTCAGATGTACTATAGCATTTCTAAACGCATGATCTAGGGCAACCTTAGTAAGTTGTGTTGCTATATATAGTTGTATGTTTCATTGATTTAATGTATGAAAAATATATTGATAATGAAATTATATGGTGAAGTCACTTCAGCTCGCCTTTACTTGTGTAAGCATATAGTAGCTCGCTTTTAATTATACAAGCTCGCCATGAGCTTGCTACTTTTCATTCATGATATCAAAGCAGGATTAAAGACCTGACTCTGTTTTTCTATTACCAAAGATGTCTCACAATAGCTCTTCCTCCTCAGCCCAAACCTCTTCACCTCTACCTCCAATCTTTAATCCTCAAAGTCAACTCATTTCCACCAAATTAGATGAAAATATTTACTTGATCTGGAGACAACAAGCTTTGACGACCATCAAGGGCTATGGTCTTGAAACATTTATTAAGAAAGAATCTACAGCTCCACCACAGTTTATAACTGATGAATGAGAAAATCAAACAAACCCCCTCTTTTCTACTTGGTAAAGGCAAGATCAGATCTTAACCTCGTGGATACTGTCCTCTTTAAGTGAAAGCATTCTTGCTTCAACTGTTGGTTTCAATACATCTGAAGAAATATAGTCTTCTCTTGAGAACAACTTTGCCACGCATTTTCAAGGCAAGATAATGCAGTATAGGATAATCTTACAGTCCTTAAGAAAGAATGCTTTGTCAATGAAAGAATAGTTGGGAAAGATGAAGTCTTGCTGCGATGTTTTGACTTCTACAGGTAATAAGATATCTGAAAAAGATCAGATCATACACAGTTTAGCTGGATTAGGAAGTGAATATAACTTAGTGATGGTCAATGTTACATTCAAACCTCAGCCTTACACACTAGCTGAACTGCATGCCCTTTTGCTCAGCGATGAAGCTAGATTGGAAACCAACAACAACAATGTTTCATATGTTAATATAGAAGGATCTCAGACCTCTGTCAGTGTTGCAACACAGGTCAACGCCGTAAGAGTCAACAACAATAATAACTATCAACGAGGCAGAGGAAGCTCAAGAAGTCACGGGGGAGGTAGGAACAGCTTCAGAGGTGGTGGAGGAGGCAGATATCAAAGAGGTCAGGGAGGAAGATCAAATGGAGGAGACAGAGTTATTTGTTAGATCTGCTATATCTCTGGACACACAACAGACAGATGCTGGTATATAAATGACAAATCTTACAGCATCAACCAATCCAACCAGCAGTCGGTCAGAAACCCTTCGCTTAATATAGCACACTTTGGCAATGGTGAAAGCGTGAGCTCGCATTCGGACTATGACACAGATGCTCTTTGGTTTCTTGACTCTGGAGCAATTGCGCATGTGAAAAATGACATCTCAAATTTAAATATGTCCTCAGAATATGTTGGAGGGAACAGGCTCCAAATGGGAAATAGAGCTGGAGTGAACATTAATCATATTGGTAACTCTTTTCTCAAAGCTCCTCTCAGTTCTAGAACTTTTTTGCTCAAAAATCTACTTCATGTTCCCTTAATCACTAAAAACCTGTTAAGTGTCTCCAATTTTGCTTTTGATAATAATATCTTTTTTGAGATGCATCCTTCTTATTGTCTCATTAAGGATCAAACCACCAAGGCCATCTTGCTCAGAGTGACAGTTAAAGATGGACTCTATCATTTTAACCTCCATAATACCAAGCCATCCACTTATCAACCTCCACTTACACCACCCTTCATCATGCGACCTGCTCAAACTTGTCTTGCTTACAGTATTCAGAATAAAGAGCCTATTTCAGATCTATGGCATTCTATATTAGGTCACTCTGGTCAAGATGTAATAGATAAGGCATTTAAAAACTGTAACATTCCTTATGACATCAATAATAAAAGTTTATCTTTACGTTCCTCTTGTACATTAGCATAAAGTCACAAACTTCCTTTTCCAAACTCTCAATTTACTAGCTCCCAACCTCTTGAACTCATTCACTCCAACTTCTGGGGACCATCACCCATCAAATCATCAAATGGTTTCCTTTACTATGTTAACTGCATTGATTATTTCAGTAGATATACATGGATCTATCTCCTAAAGTCCACATTAGAAGTTTCAAATGCCTTTGTTCATTTTAAAAACCTTGTTGAAAATCAACTAAACTGCAAGATCAAGAAAATTCATTCAGATGGTGGCACTGAGTATAAACCTCTTGCTAAGGTTTTTCAAGATCATGGTATAAACCATAGGATATATTGTACTTATACACCAGAACAGAATGGTATGTCTGAAGGAAACACATACACCTTGTTGAGATGGGACTGTCTTTGCATGCTCAATCAAACCTACTACTTAGGTTTTGGAATGATGCCTTCACTACTTCCACTTACATCATCAACAGAATTCCCTGCAAAACAAATCTTTATAAAACCTCTCTTGAGTGTCTCTTCAATCAGAGACCTGATTACAACTTTCTTAAAGTGTTTGGTTGCCTCTTCTATCCTTATATTAGACCCTACAATTCCCACAAACTCCAATACAGGTCAGTTCCAAGTACTTTGTTTTATTATAACACTCAATACAAAGGATACAAAGTCTTGTTACCTTCTGAGAAGGTAATAATCTCCAGAAATATTGTGTTCAGTGAGCATGAGTTCCCATACAAGTCTAAACAAGTTTATAACTCCCCACACTTCACCTTGTCCCCTCTGCCATCTATCCTATCACCACCTCAATATCATATCTTTCCTATCTCACCTTCTCAAACAGACACACCATCAACACCTCTAAATAATGATTCCACACCTCTAGTCACATTGCCTAATCAAACTTCTTCTTCACATCAATCACCTCGTCATGCTCACTCCAACACATCTCAAAGATCTAACACTACAGTTCCCCTTGTTGTCCAACTGCCAGCCCTTTCTAGTGATCACTCTGGTCCTTCTGCACCATGTCAGCCTCAGAACTTACATCCTACTGGTATATAGAAGCCCAAAATACTCTACAAAGTTCATACATGAGGATGATGAACAATTGAATGTTCATCAAGATCTTAAGATTGGAGTTTGGAAACAAGTTATGCAGGTTGAATACAATGCACTGATCAAGAATCACACTTGGACTTTGGTTCCAGCACTTGAGGGGAGAAATGTAATTGGTTGTAGATAGGTGTTTAAGACCAAGAGAAACACAGATGGTTCAGTTTCTAGACACAAAGCAAGATTAGTTGCTCAAGGTTTCTCTTAGTGAGCTGGTTTTGATTTCTCTGAAACCTTCAGTCCAATTGTCAAGCCAATAATAATAAGGATAATCTTAAGTGTTGTTGTTTCTTGTGGATGGGATGTTAAGCATGTTGATATTAATAATGCATTCTTGCATAGAGATTTACAGATAGTAATCTATATGAAACAGCCTCCCGGTTTTAAATAACAAAAAGATAAACAGCTTGTCCGCAGAATCACCAAGGCTATTTATGGGCTTAAACAGGCCTCTAGAGCAAGGTTTGTCAAGATACAAGGAATACTTCATGGTCTTAGATTCATAGGTTCAAGAGATGATGCTTCCCTTTTTATAGATTGAAGAATGGGCAAGAATTTATCTTCTTATCTATGTAGACGATATACTGATTACAGGGAGTAATGAGAATGAGGTGACTTCGGTTGTTACCAATTTAAAAAAGGTTTGTCCCTTAAAGAGTTGGGCCGTGTTACCACATCCAATAATGAAATGCATATGAGTCAGGGACAGTACATCAGGGAGCTTCTCAAGCGAGCTAATATGTTGTCATGTAAGTCAGTTCCTACTCCAATGATTACTTCAAATAACCTATCTAGATTCAAGGGGAGCAAGAAGCTTGGTTGGAGGATTACAATATGTCACTATCACAAGACCTGAGATTTCTTTCAGTGTTAACAAGGTTAGTCAATTCATGGAAAATCCTTTGAACACGCTAGAGAGCACGAAAATGAATTTTAAGATACTAAGCAGGGACCATTGATCATGGATTGAGAATAAGGAGAACTCCAAATTTCAATTTGGCTGAATTTTCTTACTCCGATTGGGCTGCCGACCTCGATGATAGGAAGTCCATAAGTGGTTCCTGTGTTTATCTGGGAAACAATCTCGTATCATGGAGTTTCAAGAAGTAGGATTTTCTGTCAAGATCGAGCACTAAGGAAGAGTACAGGAGTTTATGAAATGCCGCAGTAGAGATGACATGGATAAGTTATCTGCTCAAGGAATTAAAGGTTGGATCAGTTCGCACGCCTACTATTTTGGTGGATAATTTGAGCATGATTGCTTTGGCCTCAAATCCACTCTTACATGAAAGGACTAAGCACATTGAACTTACTCATTTTATTAGAGACAAGATTCTTTCATAATAACTGATTTTGCAGCATGTTTCTTCTTCAAAACAGATAGTTGATATTATGACGAAATTTTTAAACGAGCAATTCTTCACTAACATCAGTGACAGACCAATGAGAATCATGTCTAAGAGCTCGTTTGAATTGGGAGGTCTTGTTAAACGACAGTATAAGTCAAAGCGACCTAATGGATTCACATTGCAGAATCGTTGACCTAATTGGCGACCTGATAACTTCAGGTCGCATGAGTGTCGGCCTGATAGGTCTTATAAGTACCAACATGAGAGGTCGTCACACGAGCCAAGTGTTAATACTCGGAGCCTACACCACGTCGAATGATGTCAGTCCTAATCTGGTACAGTCCAACCTGCTACAACTGTCAAATAGTACTGTAGCAGTATTAGCCACACGATTATAGCTAGTCATTGTCAGATGTACTGGTAGCATTTCTGACAACATGATATAGGGCAATCTTAGTCAGTTGAGTTGCTATATATAGTTGTATGTTTCATTGATATAATATATGAAAAATATATTGATAAAGAAATTATATGGTGCAGTCCTTCAACTTGCCTTTACTTGTATAAACTTATAATGGCTCGCTTTTAATTATACAAACTCGCTACTTCTTTCATAAATCCATATCTAAGATTTTTTAGCCCTCACACAAATACACTTTAAAAACTGAAGAAAAACCCTTTAAAAACTAACTATTAAATTATTGAAAATAAAAATAAATCCTAAAGAATAAAAATAAAACCTAAAACAGTAATAAAATAAAATACAAGCACTAGAAAAACTTATAAGAATTACAAAACAAAGAATTTAAAACAAATTTATGCTTCAAATAAAAAGTGGCTCCATCTAATGGAAAGTATTTGTGGACACGAGTTTTTATCCATGAATTCATTGCATGCATTGTTTGATGTACGTAGCCTGGTTCACTGGCCTTTAATTATTATTATTTATTTTTTTTTAAATGAGTCACCTTGCATGCATGATAAAGGTTAAAACCACTGCAGCTAGCCCATAGACTCAAAATGGGCAGAATGTGACTGATGAAAATTATGTGTTGGAGTTAAGATAAGGCAGTTCATAAATGATTATTATCTGCTACGATCTCCCCATTAATGGCATGGCAGCGGTGGCGTGCAAACTCCAATCAGTAATCACATTCCCCATTTGTGATCGACTGGCTCCACCGTGCATCAACATCAAACTATTTACTATCTACCTAAAGCTACTAGCCTTTTTCTCCTTTCACCTTTCTATCGAGAACGTCAAATCTGGTTAACTTTGGTTCCTTTAATTTAACTTAGTTGCAATATTTTAACTTAGTTGCAATATTTGAGGAAATGGGTTGATCAAGTGGTAAGAATGTGTATCTTAGATTGTGAAATTTTCAAATCAACTCTTTGAAAAAAAATACTAATGGTAGCAATATTTGTCATTTGTATGTTCAAATTTGGGAGGATAAATGGACCGAATTGGCTGGCTCAACTAGTTAAATGAAAAAGTGATGGTTCCAATTTGGTTAGTATCTGAAAAATCGTTTTAGCAGTTGAATTGATTAGAACTAGTAAAAAATCGATTGAACGGTGTATGTGTGTTTCTTTCAGAAGTTTAATAAAAGTTCAGAAGTTATATTTGACAATTTTCTAATGCTTAGGCGATTAATTAAGTTTTGGGGTATATAACATAATTTTAGTTGCTTATATATAACAAAAATATAATTAATTATTATTGAACCATTTGAACCAAATCTTGGATTGCCCTGATAGGTTGAACCGTGAACTAATAACGAGTAGGTTGAGCAACTCTCACCGGTCCAATTTTATACTATTAATAGGTGGGGTGTGATAGGGAATTTAGCATGGTGTCATAATTTTTAAATAAATATTCATATTTTTATGTGAAGAACTATATTTTCTTAAATAATTTGATTTTGAATTCATATTTTTCGCCTTGAATGAATACATAACCAAGCGAAAACCATACAAAAGTTTTTGTCTTAAAATATTGTTTATCTAAAGTGAAATTTGAAAAGGAATCCACGATTTGAAGTCCAAATAGGTTCAGTTGATTTGTTATTATTAATTTGAAATCCTCAATTTTAAACACATCAATTCATACGAAACCTTATTTCATGCTAGGTTTTCTTATTTTTCTTTCTACTACTATAACATGTTGCACCCATTGATTGCCTAGTTTTTACCTGCTTGTGCATCTAGATATAGAGCATTAGTTGGTACTTGATAGTACCGATAGGCAGTAGTTATCAACAATAAAAAAAGGTGAATATTGGACCACATTTTCCTTCTTGGGCTAGGCACCTATTAAAAACCTACTCATTGTACCAATTTTACTTCATCAGTTTCAAGAAATAGGTTTTGGAGCGTTACTGTCATAGGCTGAGTTGGGTTGGGCTAGGTAAACGAGGGCTCTTGGCTCCACAAGTTTGGAATTTATGTAGGGCCAATTTTATTGCACTTCATATAAATATATAAATTTTGTTTATAAAAATATCACTTAATGAAATGCTATAAATATTTTTATATAATTTCAACAAAATATTATTCATCTTTATTGTTAAACAAATCCACAACAAAGTAAAAGTTGCTACAAATATTTATTAACATATAATTTAAAACACCCAAAACCCTTTTTAAATTATTTACTTAAAAAAAATAAAAACTCATCAATTTTCTTCCTTTTTATTTTCTAAACCTTATAATTATATAATATAATCGATAATTGATAATAAAAAAATTTGGGAACAGACAATTCAAGTATTTCTTTATTTTTGTCCATTAATTTTTCATTTTCGCATTCATAACAACTTATTTGGCCTTGGTCGGCCAAATTTTTTTCGAAATTTTGGCCAAAAGTAACTGAAATTATCAACAAAATTTAGTGGTCGAGATGCATATTTTTCTTTTTACTATTTTCTATATCGGTTCTATAAGAATCGATGTAAAAAGTAGTTTATGTAAAAACTGATTTTCTACATCTGTTTGTGAACCGATGTTATAACTTCTTTTTAAATAATTAATTTTCTACATCGATTTCTACAGAACGATATCGTAAATAGTAAACAAAAAGAGAAAAAAGCTTTCGACGACCTTTTGCTAAAATATTGAATAAATTTTGGCCAAATATGACCGAAATATTGACATATGTTCAATAGACCAGAATCGAAATCTTGAGCAACTTTCAGTCATTATTGGCCGATTTATCTCCGAACCCTGAATTCAAAAAATAAGAAATTGACATCCTAGCCTTTATTTTTATATTTATAATACATAAACTCAATCTAAAAATAATATAATCTAAGATGTGTCACATAAAATATCAAATTAAACACAAAACATAGAATTTGAAAAAAGAAAATGGAAGAAACAAACATACATAAGTTAGACATGACGTCGACGATAGGTATATGGAATGATTTTGAGATTTGATGGTGTTCGTGCCGAGAATTTGGAGTGTGTTGCATCTCTTCTCTTCCCTTCTCTTCTCTTCTCTCGTCGGTTGTTCTTTTTCTTTTCTTTCTTTCTTTCTTTCTTTTTTTTTTTTTAGGATGTGGTTAGAAGTTGTGTAAGATACAATTAGAGTTTTTTTGGAGAGAATGGTATTATGGGTAATTCATCTCGGATGTATATGGCAAAGATATTTAAAATATTATACATAGGTGCATTTAGAATTGGGTATGGCTAGCAATAACCTGGGTGTCAATAGAATTGACCTTTATGTAGTCTGATTAGAACGCAAATGAGCCAGATTAAGATGGATTTATGTACAGACTTGACTCATTCAAAAAATTAATGAGTTCGAGTTGAGTATAATTTTTAATAAGTTTAAAAAGTGGAGGCTTGAGCTCAACTCGTTAAGCTCTTAAAGTCTGAATTCATACTTGTTGATCTTTGAGCTAAAATAGTTTGAACTTGGACTTATTTTTTAAAGTGTGGAGTCAATATAAATAATATTTTTGTCAATTTATATGATATGCATTATAATATAAATAATATGTATAATTAATTAGTGTAATATAAAATATAAAATATACACTATATATTTTATTATATGTATAGCTCACGAGCCTCTTAATGAGCCAGCTTGCAAGCTTAAATATGAGCTAAGACTTTGCTCCTTTAAATAAATGAACTCTATTTTGAACTCAACCTCAACTCATTTACTAAACGAGCTCGAGGTTGCACCTGAAGCGAATCAAGCTCGAGTAGCTCGACTTTTGCAGCCTAGTTATGATGAAGATTTAGCTCTCAAGAATGATAAGTTTCCAAACTCTCATTTCAAGCAGTGTTCTTAAGCCCGGATTGGACATGTCATTCGAATCGAGTTAATCGGGAACCGACCATGTGTTATGGTCAGGTTTTGTGCTATTTGGGTAACCAAAACTCTGTTGCCATTGGGGCAAAACTGACAAAAAATTGGGAATCGACGTATTGGTTTTAGCTATTTGGTATCAGGGAAAAAAAAAGCATCACAATTCACAGATCATCGATTGACAATTCAAATTTGAAATATGAAAGACAACAATTAAAATCTGAAATTTAAATCTATATGAAGAAGGCAAGTTTGAAGGAGGACAAGATAAAGAGAAAAGAAAGAGGAGAAGAGAAATCTTACCTACGGAACGAGAAATATAGGGAGGAAGAAGAAAAGAAGTAAACTATATTTGTCTACCTTCAGCTTTACTTGGTCCTTAAGATGGTGAAAAGGGAAGAGAAATCTATTAGATGAAGATATGATCTTACATTATTTATTAATAAGAGAGGGGAAAAAAAGGATATTTTGGAGAATAAATTACGTAGAAATTCATTATTTCCATATCGAAAAGTATCTTAATACTTATATTAATAACAATAATAGTTTGATTTATCTAACACACACACACACACATATATGTATGTATGTATATATATATATATAATATTTTGATTTCACGTATAATAATAATAATAATAACTAAACAGTTTTTTGACAAAGTTCCAACCAATCGTATCAGCGACCCAATGATATTATTAGTTGTATGATTTAGTGTTCTGTCCGATTTGAAAGACATTGATTCTAAGTGTCAAACCCGAGCAAGAATATATTGATAAAAACTAGTTCGACTGAGTTGGCCCAATAGGAAACATAAGTGCATGTTTGTTTTAGGAATCAAGAATCTTGAGTTCCTCGCGTTTCAAAGAATCATTTATTTCAGGTTTCCAAAAAAAGAGCCAATAGAAAACATAAGTACATATTTGTTTTAGGAATCAAGAATCTTGATATGGATTATGGATTTCAATACTTGTTTTCGATTAAATTTGTCAGTAACTACCTAAAAATTTTCTAAAATAATTTAACACCTATCATAAAAGTTATTGTCATTACTCTATTTTTCTTATATTTACATTTAATTAATACAACTCAATACAGTATAATAATAAATTATCATCACTTTTCACCTACTTTTACACTTGATGTGACATCTATAAAAAAGTGAAAGTACATGATTCAAAATCTTATAACAAATATTGGTGTGCCCTAAATTGATTGAGCTCTCCCCTAGAGGCTGGACGAAGATTGGTTGGGATGAGTTGGAGTGTCTGACCTGAACAAGATTAGGCTGCAGGTCACGACTTGACTGAAACTGGCCTGACCTTAGTTAATGTATCATGATTAAGAGTGGAAAGCCCCACTAGAACAGACCTGACCTGTATCCTGAATGGAAGCTTCCAGGTCAGGTCAGGCCTTGTAACGGCTTAAGACTCACGGGTTCTGTTTCTAAAATCTCGGAAGGGGTCCCACTGGACAGACCTGACCTGTATTTTGAAAGGAAGCTTCCAGGTCAGGTCTCGCAGATCTCATTTCCGAGATCCCGGGAAGGGCACCACAGGGCAGAGAACTATAATTGTCGCAGCCTCAAGGAGAAGGGTGTGGTTTCTCGAGTATTATTCTCTTTTCCATATTGCTCCTATAAAAATAATTACTGACTTAAGCATCGGAGAGGTTTCCACCAGAAAACCTCCGGTGGTCCTTTCTAATGTGTTTTGTGTAAGACAGGTTGGGGAAATTTCAAGTGAAAGGGCACTCTCGGGGTGGTCAATTTTCTGGGTGAAACAATTGGCGCCGTCTATAGGAAATCAAGGCTAAGACGTGAGACAACATAGCTTCCGGTGGACTTAGACGGAATTTGGTGGTGGAGCTGGGCGGCACACCTAGCTTTGCCCTAGCAATGGGCGCGCTAAAAACGATAGGGCCGTCAACAACAGGGCCATCAATGACAGGGCCGTTAGGGGCAGGACCATCGGCAGCAGCAGAACTAAGCGTCACGCAACCCCCCCCCCCCCCCCCAGTAGATCTACACAAGCTGACGGCGGATTGCTGAACGACTCCTTTCTATGGCAGTTATCTGACCCCATATGCAAGTCAGTAGAGGTAGCTGTGGAAAGGAAATTTGCCGAGCTCTCGACACCTCATCATAAGGCGCCTCCACCGCCAGAGAAGGAGCCACCGCGGGCAAATTAGTGCATGGCTAGAACCCCCTCTCCTGATGAATAGGAGAATCTCTCGGCCTCGGAGAGCGAGACATCAAGCAAGACCAACCCAGACCTCACTGAGAAGATGCGGAATTTGAAAAATGAGGTTAGGGAGGTAAAGAGGAGGATGGCGGGCACAAGTACGGCACCAAAGCGTAGAGGCACTCCATTCACTGAGGCCATTATGTGTGATGATTTGCCAGCCCCTTACCGGTCCATGGGTTTCAAATACAGTGGAACGACGGACCCATGGGATCATCTAAGCCGATTCAAGAACGCGGCAATTCTGCACAAATTCTGTAATTCTGTCATGTGCAGGGTCTTCCCGACAACTTTCACAAAGGCAGCCCAGCTCTAGTTCAGCCAGTTACCCCCGCGTTCCATCAGCAATTTTGATGAATTCAACTTGGCATTTTTGCACCAATTCACTAGTTGCAAGAAATACCAGAAAATGCCCCTAGAACTGTTCAGTTTAAAACAAAGAGAGAATGAGGGCTTACGTGCGTACATCAAGAGATTCACGGACGCAAATCTAGAGGTGCCATCGACGTCTGAGAAAATCCTGGTTAACGCCCTGGCCCAGGGGCTCAGGAAGGGAGAATTCTTTCAGTCGTTGGTTGTGCATCCGGCCCTGAGATTTGCGAGCTCTTAGATAGAGCAGAAAAATATATTCATCTGGAGGAAGCCCTGAAAATCAAGGACGAAGGGGGTAAAGAAGAGGGAGCGATCTGATAGAGAGGAGAGGATGACAGTTAAAAAATGCAGGTCTGATCTGGTCGGAGGATGACCTCGCTTTGACAGATACACACCCCTGGCCACACCACAGGGAGAGATCCTGCAAGCAATTGAACGGCACCCTGACCTTAAGTGGCCAAAAACCTACTCCCAAAAGCCAAAGAAGGAAAGATCTGATCGTTTTTGCTGCTATCATAATGAATATGGCCACGACACAGACCAGTGCACTCACTTAAAGGATGAGCTTGAAAGGCTGGTACAGGCGGGACACCTCAAGGAATTCGTACGGATGAGACGAGAAGAGTCCATGTCCGACTCTCGCAGACAGGATCGACCTCAGGAAAATAAACCTAGCGCGGATAATGGGCGAGGTGGCGGAAAAAAGAGTGACCAGACACAAGAAGTACGGGTAGAAATCTTCATGATCACATGTGGAGAATGGGATGAGCATTCCAGGCGAACGCAGAATAGATATGTTCGCGCTGCAAAAGATCTGGCGAGGAAGGCAAGTGAGGCCGGGCAGTTGATGCCAAGCCCGAACATATGTTTTGAATCGAGAGACGAAAAAGGCATCCTGGCTCCCCACATGGATGCTCTAGTTATTACAGCCACCATTGCTAATTATATCATACGACGAATATTTGTGGATACAGGCAGCTCAACCGATATCATGTGTTATGACTGTTTCAAACAGCTTAACTTAAATATGGATCTAGAAGAAGTCACCACATCCCTGGTTGGTTTTGCAGGAGGGACCCTGAAGCCATTAGGAGCGGTAAATCTCCTTGTGACATTAGGAGATGGTCCATTCAGGCAGACTAGGTCGATCCGCTTCCTTGTAGTAGATGCACCATCTTCGTACAACGTTATGCTGGGATGACCATCTCCGAGCCAATTTCAGGCATTTATCTCGGTGTACCATATGAAATTGAAACTTTCAGCATAGGATGGAATAGGTGAAGTTAAGGGTGATTAGTATGCATCTAGACAAACATATGTTGAATGCGTTCTACGTAATGAAGAAGAAAGGCAGAATAAAAGGGTCAGAACAGAGAACACAACGCCAGACCTAGCCCAGCGAGAGGAGGGCTTGATGATGGTAGAGGTGGTCCCAGGAGATGATAGTAGGGTTTTAAAAGTAGGGACAACTTTGAGCCCAGAAATCCTGGTAGACCTGGTTCATTTTTTAAGGAATAATGCCGGTGTCTTTGCTTGGTCTCCTCAAGATCTAGTAGGGATAGACCCGGCAGCTGCAGAGCATCGCCTCAATATCAGCCCAGGAGAGAAGCCCGTCAAGCAAAGGAAACGTGACTTTGGTCCTGAAAAGGAGGCGATTATTGAAGCTGAAGTAGAGAAATTTTTAAAGGCCAAGCATATTCAGGAAATACAATTCCCAGAGTGGCTGTCCAATGCGGTATTGGTTCCTAAAACCCAAGAGAATTGGAGAATGTGTATATATTTTAGAGACCTAAATCGTGTCTGTCCTAAGGATCATTACCCGCTGCCAAGGATAGACCGACTGGTTGATTCTACGTCTTGTTGTGAATTGGTAAGCATGATGGATGCTTCATAAGGGTATCATCAGATCAGGCTAGCTGAGGAGGATTGGAAACGGGTTAGTTTTATAACCCCAAAAGGGACCTATTGTTATGTGGTCATTCCATTCGAGCTCAAGAATGCAGGTGCCACATACCAAAGGTTGGTAGACAAAATGTTTAAAACCCAACTCGTGCGGAACATGGAGGTGTATGTGGACGACATGTTAGTCAAAAGCATGAAGGCAGCCGTGCACATGGGTGATCTAAAGGAAACTTTTGATACCTTGAGAAAGTACGGGATGAAGCTCAACCCCAAGAAGTGCATGTTTGGAGTAAGACCTGGAAAAATTTTGGGCTACATGGTTACAGAAAAAGGGATCGAGGCCAACCCAAAAAAGATTAGAGCCATTATGGATATGCAGCCCCTGAGGAATGTTAAGGACATGTAGTGCTTGGCTGGCTAGATTAATGCCTTGAGTAGATTCGTCTCGCGTTCCACTGAGACAAGTCTACCATTCTTACAGGCCTTGCGGAAGAAAGCCAGGTTTTAGTGGAATGAAGAGTGTCAAGAGGCCTTCTAGAAGTTGAAAGTTCATCTGGCTAGCATGTCACTGCTCACCAAGCCAGTTCAGGGAGAACCTTTGATCTTATACTTGTCTGTCGGACAACAGGCTGTGAGCACAGTCTTACTCAAGGAAGAAGGAAAGATACAAAAGCCGGTTTATTACTGGAGCAAGGTCTTACATGATGCTGAATTTCGATATGTGGAGGTAGAGCGGGCCATGCTAGCTCTGGTAGGAACGGCGCGCAAGCTGCGCCCTTATTTTCTTTCACACAACATTGTGGTGCATACTAACCTCCCTCTAAAAGCCATCATGGATAAACCAGAGGCCTCAGGATGACTAGTAAAATGGATAATCGAACTCAGCGAGTTTGACATCACTTTTGAAGCCAGGACAGCCATCAAAGCCCAGGCATTGGCTGATTTCATGAAAGAAATGACCAGCTCTCCCGAGGACAAGAAGGAATGGATGATTCATACGGATGGATCGGTAGGAAGCCTGGGCTGTGGCGCAAGTATCGTACTAACAGTCCCAATGGGTGTAACAACTAAATATGCAGTACAGAAGAATTATCCATTGTCCAATAATGCGGCGGAATATGAAGCTCTGTTAAGAGGAGTTCAGATGGTGAAGGAATTAGGAGCAGAGCGAATATGTGCATGAGTTGATTCACAACTTGTATGCAGGCAGATAAACGAAGAATTTGAAATAATAGAAGACCACATGTGCAAATATCTAGCCTAATTTTGGGAATTAGCTAATAATATGAAGACCTTGGCTGTCCTCCAAACCCCCAGAGAAGAAAACGACTGAGCAGATTACTTAGCCAAAGTAGCTAGCTCGGCAGTAGATTACCAGGAGAGGATGATCACCCTATTAATGGCTTACGAGGAGTTCGGGGAAGAAAGGATATGCTCGGTAGATGAGGAAATATATTGGCGCTCTCCTATCAAGGCATACTTGGAGAGAGGAGAGCTGCCGGATAACAAAAAGGAAGCGACAAAAGTAAGGATCAGGTCATCTCGTTTCTACCTGATAAAGGGAGAGCTATTTAGAAGAGGATTTAGACAACCTCTGTTGCGATGCCTAAGCCTGAGGGAAGGCACCCGTATCCTGAGAGAAATCCATGAGGGATGCTGCGACAATCATATGGGTGCCAGAGCTTTGTTAAGCAAGATTATGAGAGCGGGGTACTTTTGGCCTAAATTGAGGAAGGAGGCAGAGGATTTTGTGCGGGCGTGTGATAGATGCCAGAGGAACTCACCCTTAATACACAAGCCTGCGGAGAACTCATGACAATGAGTTCTCCATGCCCATTTGCAAAATGGGGGATAGACTTGGTAGGACCATTCCCCATGGCCCCGGCACAAAAGAAATTCCTGATAGTGGCCATCGACTACTTTAGCAAATGGGTATAGGCTGAAGCTTTGGCAAAGATCACAGAAGAGGCGGTAATGGTTTCTTGTGGAAAAATATAATATGTCGATTTGGGATTCCGTGAATTTTAGTATCAGATAATGGCACTCAATTTATGGGAGCTCGGATCCAATCATGGTGTGCTAAAAAGAAGATTGACCAGCACTTCACATTTGTTTATCATCCGCAAGCTAATGTAGGTCGAGGTGACTAACCAAATTTTGGTTCAGGGGATTCGAGCAAGATTGGAAAAATCAGGCGAAAAATGGGTAGAGGAGCTCAGTTCAGTTCTGTGGGCATATCGGACTAACCCTAAGGAAAGTACGGGGGAAACACCATTCAGCCTTGTATACGGTATGTATGATGTGGTCCTTGCAGAGATCAGCATGGAGACCCAAAGAGTTCAGAACTTTAACGAGGAGCAAAATGATCTATTGATACGAGACGCCCTGGATCTGATAGAAGAAAAAAGGGAGAGAGCGTCCATAAGAGCGGAACATGTAAGGGGGCGAGTCAAGGTAGCCTATGACAAACCCGTGGTCAAGAGGCATTTCCAAGTAGGAGACTTGGTTCTTTGCAGAAATGATTTAAGACAGAAGAAAGGGAAGTTGGATACTGCTTGGCAGGGGCCGTATAAGGTCACCAAAATCTTAAAAGGGGGAGCTTACGAATTGGAGTAATTGGATGGGATTAAGCTGTCGCGAGCCTGTTACATATCAAATTTGTGGAAATACTATATATAATAAACGAAGTCAAATATTTATGATAATTTAGATTCGCATTCCTTTGTCATATCTAGACCTTAAAGCCAGGATTGGCTAAGGGCGGATGCCCCAATTTTCCTGACTTGATTGTCAGAAAAGCCAAGATCAGCTAAGGATGGATGTCCTTGTTTTCTTGACCTAATTGTCAGAAAATCCAGGATTGGCTAAGGACGGATGTCCTTGTTTTCCTGACCTGATTGTCAGAAAAACCAGAATTGGCTACGGACAGATGTCCATGTTTTCCTGACCTGATTGTCAGAAAAGCCAGAATTGGCTAAGGACGGATGTCCTTGTTTTCCTGACCTGATTGTCAGAAAAGCCAGAGTTGGCTAAAGAGATTTATTAAGATTTTTAATAAAGGCTTTATCTCTGTATTGCTTTACAACCAAAAAACACAAGAGGAATAAAAAAGTTTTTATTCTTATTCTGCAAAAAGCTTGATCAAACGACAGTAAACAAACGACAAAATATAAATTCAGATCATGATGAATGTCATGGGTGAGAAGAAGAGGTCCTCTTGTCAGAAACTAACATCTGGTGAACTCGCCATAGCTCACGCTCAGTCTCGTGGAGACGTTGACGATACCCATATGCTCGAGTGGAAGCAGATTGAACCTCGCCGGCGGCAATGATTAAACGACTCAGAGAAAAGTGCAAGATTCTTCCTTTTCGGCATAGTTGAGAAATTTTCTCACGAAATGCGGAAAGTTTGTCATATAGTTGGAGATTCTCAGAGAAAAGTGCAAGATTTTTCCTTTTCAGAACATCAATTTTCTCAAGCAAAGAGGAAGCCATGATAAAATATGCGCAAGGAAAAGGGAGATTTTATAGATGAAAGATAAGCATGGACGACCCTAGGGTTTCCTAAAATTATGGAAACCCTAAGTATGTACAGACAAAGTTACAGAAAAGAGAAAGAAAAATGTTTAACGATTACAGGCCCACAAAAACAAGAATACAAGACCCTGAGCTATGCTCCATAATCCGCCGTGTTCAGCTCTCCGTCAACCGGTTCCGCGACCCCGGAGACTTCCCCAAAGTCTTTCTCGAACTGGGTATTGCCTTGCAGCACACCTAGATTGGCAAAGGTAGGAAAAGTCACAGCCGTTGTTAAAGCGAAGGTCAATGACTGACCAGGGGGGAGAGAAAGCTGAAGAGGATGAGCAGAAGATCTGGTGGATGTAGTCAGCAAACTCCACGGCGTCTAGCTGGTGTAAACGGTCATCCTCCACAACATGGAAGAAACTGGTCGGCTCTGGTGGGGTGGCCAAAGGCACAGAGCGGTCAAACGGGACCAGGTGATTCTCAGTTGTCCACTTAGCCTGGGCGTCCAAGCCAAGGTGGTAATACATCTCGGCCTCGGGAACCAAGATGTCATAAAGCTCAATAGAGCCCAGGAAAGCTCGCCGCGTGGTTTTTCTGGTCATCTGGATCAGGCAATGACCCTCCTCGGAATTGAGGAATTCGAGTCTACCCTCTGCCCGTCCTTCGGTTCGACCTCGGCTCTCCCCATCAGCCTCCCCCTCAGATCGAGCTCGCAGGACTTTCTCCTTAAGATCTTCCTCACGGAGCAAGGCCAGGGCTCGATGTTTGCCTTCTAATTCCCTGGCCTCCTAGATCTCAGCCCAGGTTGTCCTCAGATCAGATCGGGCCACCTCTAATTCTACCTTTACCATTTCCAACTCCTCCTCGGCTGCTTGCAACCTCGCCTTCGCGTCGTGAGCCTCTGCATAGTTGTCCTTTACCCTAGAGACCAGCCTTTTCTCTCGCTCCTGTAAGGCCTCGTACTTTTTCGCTAGGTCAGCATTCATCATAGACCCCCTGGCCCGAGCTAAAAGTGACGCTCTCCTCATGACAGCCTAACATGACGAAATAAGTAAGCAAATGTCGCAGTAAAAGAAAAAGGAGAGAGGGGATAAGCGGGAAAAAATAGGTTCCTTACTTGAGCTTCGGCTTGGCAATAAGACTCAATCAGCTCATGGTCGAACATCTTGTCCACGACCCGACGATCAACAAGAGGAGCTAATCCCATCACGAACTGGGTCGCTACGTCCCCGGGACAGTTCAGGACGGAACCGGTGAAGAATGATTGGTTGGGGCTACGCACGGAGGTATATGCGTGGATGCTCCCGGTCCAGGTTGAGCACCAGTCCGAGCACGCTTGGCTGAGCCAGCTGTTACTTGTTCTCCGGCTCTGAAGTAGAGGTCAGGTCAGTAATAATCCTGACCGCCTGTTCAGGGGTGGCTCCCCCCTCCGGCCTGATAGTCTCTCCCACTCTAGTAGGCTCCTGTTGCCTGGTAGAGACTTCATCCACCCTTGCCCTGGGTGGGTCTTCTCTTACCGCCTCCCATGGCGGAACCTCCGAAACCCCCAGGGTTGTAATTACCTCGGTGGGCCGAGAAGTGGAGGTCCTGGCGGTTTCGCCTATGGGAATTCTCTGGCCACCCGCAGCAGCCCTTTTCTGCCTTGCTGCCATCCTAGCTTGCATCATCATGACTGAATATATATATATATATATATATATATATATATATATATATATATATATATATATAGAGAGAGAGAGAGAGAGAGAGAGAGAGAGAGAGAGAGAGAGAGAAATAATAGGATGTACAAGGGGGAGGCAAGAAGGCAAGGCCTACAAGATCAATAATTCCATAAGCTTTGGCTTCTGTTGCTGACATAAAAACATCCCTTTCGTTGGGTTAGTCTATAGGCCAGTGACCTTCCATTTTATAGTTCAATTCTAGCAAAACTCGGGGAAGAAAGAGGAAAGCCCCGAAAGGCATCTCGATCCTACTATAGCTCGTACATGGACTGGTCCCTAAGGAAGAACTTTCATACCCAGTCTAAAGATATCACAGTTTGACCATTTCTCCTATTGGGCCGGTGTGGCTAATGAGCCCATTGTTGTTGGTATCAAAGCAGGAGCTTCTTTTCCTGTTATATATATATATATATATATATATAGCAGTAAAGGTAAGAGCACGAAAGGGATGGAGGAGCAGGTCAGCTTTGGATTATACCGGTCTCAGGAGGCAAGAGCCCGTTCTCTTGTCGAGCATTAAAAAAGGTCAGGAGATCAGGCTTGAGGAGTTGGGATAAATGAAAGACGTTTTGATTAAGGGTGGAAGTTTTCTTGGCCAAGTGAGGAGGCCAGTCCCCCTTGGACAGATGTGTTTGTGGGGGTAGGGCATGGATGGAGATGGGGGAAAACCCAAATCTCCCGAACATTGGACAAAGAAGAGTTTTTTCTTCCAGGCTTTGTTGGAAGAAGGCATCCCGACCAGGAAATGGACATCATGTCGGGCAGACAAGTAAAAGAAGCTAGAGGAGCTCTTGGCTTAGAATAAGGAATAAAACAGTTGGGTTGTGGGGGTAATCCCGGAAAATTGGGCCGCCAGATGGAACCCTGCCATAACCCTAAAGGCGTTAGGCACGAATTGATGTACCAGAATTTGGTACATCCGGGACACCGCCAAGATAAAAGGGTGGACCGGCAAACTTAGGCCCGCATGAAATTGCTCCACAAAGAAGGTTATATGGTGTGGAGGAGGACACGATGCTCTCTCGCCGGAGGCAGGGTTTGTGAAGGTAAAATCGTCGAAGATAGGAAATTTGGAGCGTATGTTTCTAAGGGTTTGGTTGCTAACAATTGAAGTTATATTGTCACGAGAAGGCCCAGGGAGAGCTTGGGGTGATTCTTCTGGGAGCGTCGCTGGTGGCAACACCGATATAGACAAGTTTATGGAAGTTGATGAATTCTCAGGGGAGCCCTCAGCGGCGGGGAGAGAAAGAGAAAGGGAGGCTGACATAATTAAAAATTGCACGGGAGAATGAGAAAAATACCTGGTTTTTCTTAGAAAAATTGAACCTCGATTGGGGAAAAAAAGGGGGAGACATAAGTGTTCTAAAGATATGCGCAGACGGAAAAGTTTTGAAATTGGATGAGTAACAAAGGAAGGTGAAAAGGGATATACTTTGAAAATAGGTTTTTTAGGAATAACGAGGATTTGGCGGGATTTGTGCATTTAATGTGTGTCAGGGTGCAGTACTCGAGGAGACACGTTGCTAATTATGATTGTCGAGGTGGAGTATTGAATGTCGCAGCCCTTCCTGGAAAGGTGCGACTTATACGGAAAGGATCTCATGGGATCTGTGCATTTAATGCATGTCAGATCGGGATATCCGAAGAGGCGTATGGTTCTCAATCGTCATGATTAAAGAAATAAAAGTAGCCCA
>BMAC01001234.1:161964-192915 GCA_014905375.1 Phtheirospermum japonicum
GGGGGACTAGTTGGTGTGCCCTAAATTGATTGAGCTCTCCCCTAGAGCCTGGACAAAGATTAGTTGGGATGAGCTGGAGTGCCTGAACTGAACAAGATTAGGCTGCGGGTCGCGACTTGACTGAAACTGGCCTGACCTTAGTTAAAGTATCATGATTAAGAGTGGAAAGCCCCACCAGAACAGACCTGACCTGTATCCCAAAAGGAAGGTCAGGTCAAACCTTGTAACGGCATAAGACTCACGGGTTCTGTTTCTGAAATCTCAGAAGGGGTCCCACTAGATAGACCTGACCTGTATTTTGAAAGGAAGCTTCCAGGTCTGGTCAGACCATGTAACGGCCCAAGATTTGCGGATCTCATTTCCGAGATCCCGGGAAGGGCACCACGGGGCAGAAAACTATAAATGTCGCAGCCTCAAGGTGGAGAAGGGTATGATTTCTCGAGTATTATTCTCTTTTCCATATTGCTCCTATAAAAACGCTTACTGACTCAAGCACCAGAGAGGTTTCGACCGTAAAACCTCCCGTGGTCCTTTCTAACGTGTTTTGTGTAAGACGGGTTGGGTAAATTTCAAGCGAAAGACCACTCTCGGGGTGGTCAATTTTCTGGGTGAAACAAATATGATTTTTATTATCCATATAACTATCCAAATACTCAAGATTGTGAATACAATATTCACTAATATTGTTCAAAAGAACCCAAAAAATAGAAAATTCGGTGAAATCGACCCGTCCCGAACAAAATAATAGGGTAACTAAACCGTTTAAAGTATCAAGTTAGAACTGGATTGGATACCAAATTTAGTGGACTAGTGCCAGTTCACAATTTTGCGAATCGGTGGGTACCCGACTCAATCCATTGTGAGGGACTATTTCACAATTTCACGTATTAGAACACTAATTCCGCCTTAAGCAATTACCCCTTACTCTTATTCATTCATAATTTATTTAGTATTGTGTTTTGATTGTTGGAAAATGAAGGTTTGAGAATATATTTAAATTTAAAATTATGAGATATTTATATAATTGGTGATTTAATAATATTTTATAAATTTTCATGTTCTAGTTTTTGTTTTTAGAAATATAGATTAATTAAGATAGATCGGGTTGAATAATCAATTAGTACCATTTTTGCAGGTAGCATAAAAATAACGTACATTCTCTATGTGGACTCCATGTTTTGAATTTTTGATGGAGCGATTATAGCTATTAAAAAAATACTAATGGACCGGGAACTCAGTCCATGAACACCCATGTATTCACAATCCATTTAATTCTAATTCAATCATCTCCTAACGATTCGAATGGATTTAGACCAGAACCGACTTCTACATTGGCTCGAGCTAGTCGGGGCCGACCTATTCAATTTCCACCTTTAAGTTATGTGAGACCGAACTCGAATCTATCAGGTTACCATAATTTTTAGGTTGTTTGTTTTACGTTTATTGAGGTTTATAAAGTGAAAATAAATAGTAAAATCTTGAGAATTTTGGTTTTGCGAGAAAGATTTGATCGTAGTAGTTTCAAATCATGTTTCATTTGCAAGTGTTTATTATTATTATTGTTATTACTATTATTATTATTATTTTAGTGTAGTATGTATGCTTTGTGAGTTTTTATTATTATTATTTTCAAATTATTTCTGGTTAGAGGTGATTTTTATTATTTTAGCAAACATAAATATATGTATTGGTAACATGCCGGGATATAAAATAAATTAGGCAAATATTTGTATCAGGCCAGATTGAGAGGTCATGATCTGACCTGTTAAAATAAATTTTATAAGTTATTGTTTGGTGTTTTTATATCTAACCTTGTTTTATTAGAGAAATTCCAAAACTGTTGGGCTATGTTTGGACAAAGATTTAAATACTAGATTCGAATTATGAGTTTCGAATACTCTTTTGTTTTGAAACTCAAAATACAAATATACAATAGTTTCTGAAAACTAATATATATCTTATTTTTATCTCATGGTAATTCTCGTATGTGACCGGTCTCATAGAATGAGTCCACTTTTTACTATTTATTTAAACTTACTTGAAACCCAACTTATTTTACCCGCCTGCCTATGTGGTACCCAACAATTAATTCTAATTAATAAAAACAAAAGTATTACATCCACATTTCCATTTTTAGAGCATCTCCAATGCATACTATGAATTGGGAAAAAAAATATGACACATCAGCAAATAGACAATGTCTAGTAAAAATACTTCTCCAATGCACAATGTGAGGTATCATATTAAATTGACGTGGCATTCCAAAAAATAGAAGATGTGGGATGCTCTTTCTACATGTAGAGGCTCTATGAGACAGTGTGACTCAGCAATTTCTTTTTCTTCTCCAAAATTTTTGTCGTGCCTTCATATTTGTAATTCTGTTTATGAGTAGGTTAATTATATTATTATTTAATCTAAATAAGATAAATGCCACGTAATTAGCATTAAGAAAACTATAGAAAGACCCATTGGAGAGTTACTCATGGATTGTACTATCTATTTAATTCATGACCATCTATTTATTTGACAAATCATAGTATACATTGGAGATGGTCTTAGTCTGGGATAAAAAACGTTTGGGAAGAAAGGGAATTCGAATTTTTGGGCGACGAAGAACGATGAGCCACGACGGTGAATGGTGGCGGCGATACGAATATCAAAGAAGTGTCTCTCTCTCTCTATTTCTTCTCTCTTGTGTCACGTTTCCATTTTTAAGTTGAGTTTTTCATTCCCGAATAAATTAGGGATTCTCTATTTTTTTAGCTTCATGTATTGTATCTATTTTGTTCATAGTCATTCTTTGTGTGTGTCTCATTTTTTCTGTTTTGGATATTGTATTATGAAATATAGGCTTTTATACAAGTTAGGTTTGTGAGTAAGAATCTTTTCGTCTATAGCAAGCTAGATCAATTTGGGGATAATCATTTCTATTTCACATGTTGTATCTTTTGATTTTAATCAAAGAAAATAATATTTAAGCAACTCTTAAGTCCTCTGATATCAATTAGTTCAAGCTCCATTGGTTATTTCATATCTAATATTAGATGTGCGCTTTTTTGATTCACTTTTTTTCTTTTGGAATGACGATTTTACTGAAGTAAATTACTTGATGGGAAGCTTATTTATTTAAGTATTGCAACTTGATGTGATGAGTTGAGTAAGATGGAATATTGGTTGAAGTTCTTAAATTATCAGATTTTAAGATATATATATATATATATATATATATATATATATATATATATATATATATATATATATATATATATATACAACCTATTGATTAACTTATTATTTTGTACTTGACATTGTGTTTCAGCCTATGTGAAATATGATTTCACTATTTGATAGTGTTCTAGGACTTCAATGCCTCTTTGTAATTTATAGATATTTGTTGTCAAATTGGATTTAATCAATTTAATGGTGCAGCGAAAATTCATTTCAACGAATTGTATAGACTCGGTCTACTTGTCGTGTAGATAATCGTAGCATTTTGAATTTATCAAATCCCACTATTGGTGAGTGAGAAATAATGCTTTGAAGTTGAACGGTTGTTTAAGTTTTAATTATTGTTTATCCCATATTGAATGATAATCAATGTGGAAGGGAGTTTAAAAATGTTTACATTTCATTAGTGGACATTAAGTGGGCCAGCGGGTATTGTGGACTTTGTGTGAACAAAGCTCACGCGGGCTCTTGGACTTGGGTTCGCCCGTCCGCCTTCGGCAGTACTAAAGACCGGTAGCCACGTGCGTTATGGGCTCCTGAACATTCTGCGTATGTTTTCAAAACGTACATGACTGAAACTCCTGACCGTTCAGGTACGTTTCCAAACGTACGAAAACGTCATGCAAATACATGTACACGTTACTACCTGTACAGGTTCATTCTGCCAGTTTTGAACGTCTTAATGCTGCCCCGCTGGAACCCCTATATAAGGGTGAGAGGCTACTGCATCATTCACACCTGAAAAGGCGAAAACACAGAACACTCATACAACACAACATAGCATACAGTTTCTGCATTTTATTTTCTATCGTAACTCAGTCCAGTTCCTCCAGTTCGCCGGAGCTCTGGTTTCTTACGGTGCTGTTAAACCAGAGACCAAAGTCGTTTTATCTTTGGGGACGAATTGCCTAAATCGAAGAGCACTACCGGGGCAATTTCGTCTTGCAGACAGAGTTCTACTCGACTCGACTTTATATATATTTTTTGTTCCTCTTTTTCCAGTTATAGTGATTTTACATATTCCCTTTTTTTTTGCTCATTTTCCTACAATATTTAACAACCATTTGTTTTGATTATTCTTTGTTTGCCCAAATATATTTATATTAGCAATGATTTGTAAAATATATGAATGCCCAGGTTCCAAACTCTATCAAGGAAATCAAATAGTTTGAAAAGAAGCCCATGGTGAACTAATCGTACCCCAAAAAGACATAGGTGAATAAGTACTATAAACGTTAGAGTCAATGCCAAGTTGAATTAAACATACATGGAGTCGTGGAACTCGTAGCAGGAGAAGAATCTGTGTTCCAATTACGTAAAAGAGGAACAATGACGAGGACGCTAAAGATGAACTTTATTCTTTGGTGAATGTTGGAGAAACTCCAGACAGGGGGTTGAAAGGATTGGGGAACCCAAGTATATGATGCATAGGAATGGTTTATTTTATATTTTTAAGAACTTGTTAAATTTAGTTTTGTTGTACCTCAAGATTTCTTTTAATGCAAGTATATTTGAAGGATCATTATGCGAATAGATGAATTTTGACATGTTTGAGACATGCGTCTTCTTATTAGTGTATACTTAATATTATTTTTGTTAATTCCAAAAGTACGATATTTAATTAATATATCTACCATTCTGCAACTTCGGGACAAATATTGGTTATTTGATGTCATGAAAAACGGTTTCTTCTAGCTAGTGATAATACTTGTCGTAGGGTATTTTCGTATATTGAGTGGTTTTTTGTGGCTTTGTGTGTTTTTAATGGTGTTTTCTCTCATGACCAAATATAAATTTGGAGGATCATGCTTTGGGAAATAAGTAAATTATATTTACACAATATAGATATATAGTGTAGTATTTCTGCTCTCAAGATGTTTGTGCTTATGTCTATGTGAAAAGAAGAACATACAGTGTGGAGAAGTAGTGAGGATATACGATATAAAATAGCTCAAGTAGTTTGATATCATGTTGTGCTTCTAATTGGAGTATTGGATTTTTAGTTAATCAAGTTACAGTATCACAATATCGATATTAAGTATCACAAGTTAGACTAAAAGTATCACAAAAAATTATTTCGACTTCCAGTAACAATATACCTTATTCAAAGTTAAAGTATCATAATGTCAATTGAAAATGTCACAAGTTATTGTGCAAGCATCACAAAATATTCTCTCGACTTCAGCTCACAATATACAAATTTCATAATCAATTTATCACAACATGAACTTAATGTATCGAAAGTAATATTGAAAGTATTAAAAAAAAAGGTTCTGATTTTAACCCATAATATACACTTTTCATAGTCAATGTATTACAATATCGAATTAAAGTATCATAAAATCTAGTTTAAAGTATCATAACTCAAGTTAAAAGTATTACAAATTTACGTGTACATATTGTATATTATACTTCTATATAAAGTATCAAGATTTACAGAAAAATATTACAAATTTATTTAAAAGTATCACAAATCTAGGTAATAATATTTTATATTATAGTTCATGTGAAAGTATCACAAAGTGCAATAAAAGTATCACATTATTAGGCACAAATATTTATATTATAGTTCTATATCGAGTATTATAAAATGCAGTAAAAGTATCATAAAACATGTGTTACTTTAACTATTTTTTGTGATACATGATCATTTTTTTGTAATACTTTTAACTACATAAGTGTAGAAGACACAACTATAAAATAGAAATAAATTATAAAGATATATGATACTTTAATTATATTTTGTAATATTTTAATAATTTTTCAATGATACTTTAAGTTTTGTTAAAAAAATAAATGTAAGAATAAAAAATATAGTATGTTTTACATTTACTTGAACTTTGTGATACGTTAAGTTGAATCCATGATACTTTACAGTGAATTTCTGATACTTTAAAAATAAGTAGATTGTTAAAATACCACAACACATTGTTAAAGTATCACAATTCACAAGTTTTTAATTTCTATTTATATCTATGGTTTTTTATAGAAGATAGTTAACGTATCATAAAATATTGGCAAAGTTTTACAAAATATAGTTGATTTTTATTTTTCAATCTGTATGATTTTAACTTAATATATTTAAGTATCACAAAAATTTATTATAGTATCACAAGTTTTTAAACCTTCATTTAAATTAAAGCATTGTTAAGTTACATTGTTGACTCAAGATATTTAAGTATCATAAAATATTATTAAATTATCACAAAAAATTGTTAAAGTATCACAAGTTTTTTATACCTATTTTTAAATTAAAGCATAGTTAAGTAACATTTTTAACTCAAAATGTTTAAGTATCACAAATTACAGTTATACCTGATTTTAAATTAAAGCAAAATAAATTAATTCAAAAAATTATTAAGTTATCACAAAGCATAGTTAAACTACTATCATACAAACTCATCGGCATTTCCTTAAGGAAACGCTCTAACATCTTTGTTTTGCTTTGTTTATTTTCCCATTTACTATTGAATACAAGAAGAAGAAGAAGAAGAAGAAGAAGAAGAAGAAAGACAGGAAAGAAGAAAACCACAAAATGAATGAATAAATCATAAAAGAAAGAAATATGAAAGGACAAGTTTCATATTAAAACCAATAGGATTCCCAAGAAATTTTTCGTTTTATTTCGGAATTAGATGATTACTGCAACAATTTCTGATCTCTGGTGGACCTCACATAGGATTCGAACCCAGATGAAGTTCTGACCATATGTCAGAGAAAAAAGAACGAACCGATATTGTAGGATTCCCAAGTGATTCTTCGATTTCTTCCGGAAGCAGATGATTAATCAAGTGCTTCTCACGTTCTGTGAATAGCCAGGACATTGAGGAATATCCAGAAATGCATTTCAGAAATAGGTTTGATTCTATCTTTGTTACTTCCATTTGAAGAAAGGAAGGATCCCAAAGAATCGATCTTTTTCTTAGTGGTTGAATCTCTTTTTGATTGATCAATGTGTGATATTCTGAATCCTCATTACTAATGGTTGTATAATACCTTTTTCTCGACTTTTTCTGAGTTTTAACTGCGTAGCCTGATTTTTTGGCCTAAATATTTTTTTGGGCCAAAATAATCTTTAAGCAATCGGGTTAGACTTTTTCTGACTTTTGGCTGCCAAAATATTTTTTTTGCCCAGAGCCTAGGCAAATTTTTATAAAATTGATTAAACATCTCTTTACCACTATAATATTGAGCATTACAACATAAGAAACAAAAGAACAGAAGTTTCTTAATAACTAATGAAAGTAGTCTTTCCAAACTAAAGCTCAAAAGTTAAGAATCCCATCAAATTAGTAGTTTTATAACAAGAGTTCTCCAAAAGTTAAATCTTTCCGAGGTGCATAAAGTGTCATTCACTTGAGAAGCAACTCGACAACCTTTGTTTGATGAATTACATAGTTGTAATTAAAAAAGAAATAACTATTTCAAATAGAACCTTCACAGGATTAGAGTATATGTATGCATAGTTATCTTCGACATCATACCAATTACCTGCCCCCACTTCATCTACCCAAAAATCAAACATAAAGAGGTTTACATTAAAATTATCATAAACTATACAGATGGATGTATATAATAATTACATGACTAGCTAGATAATTCACATTAGCAATCAAACCACAACCCACAATAAATATTTTAGGACGCAAGCAAAATCAAAATTCCCCAAATTATGCATTTCTAGTCCATCAAATAAAAATAACCAATATACCAATCAGATCACAATGAGTCCACGATTTCTCTGGGAACCAAACACATATTCAAGGGTTTAACCAATCTTAGATCAGCCCTTCCTCATTTTTTCACTCTCAACCAATCTCAACAAAATATATAGAACATGTGTGGAACTAATTGAAATCAGCTAGAAGGTATTGGAAAATGCATAAAACCCATGTATCAAACAATTATACACTGTTCATCATGAGTAGAACTATTTATCAATAAATTAACTCGAAATATGCACTACCCAAAAATAGATTGATAGACTAACCATCAGTATTATCCAAGATGTCGAATTTATACCAGCAGATGACCCCGATCGCTTGGTGTGCTTCATCTTCTCTAGCTAGACTTGAGTATCCATAAACAATTGCATCCTCTGAACCTCAAGATCTTTAGTAAATTGCATCCTCTTCTTTTTCCAACTCCACCATTTGTCTCTTCTTCACTCTCTCTCTACCTTCTCATAAATCTCCCCAAACGTTTCTATAGTCTTAGCCAATCTCTTCATCCCATCATTTTCAACCTCTTTCTCCTCCGCAACCCTATCCTTGCCCCCCTTCGCTTCATCCCCATCACACTTGAACATAAAGAAGTGAAAACCCTACATTTATAGAAACCTAGACTTGATAGATGCAAAATCGTAAATTGAGTGATATGATAGAAATTTATCGGCGGACAAGAGGATAGAGCATCGTTGGCGAAGGCCAACGAGCTCGTGGCATGAAGGACATAACCGGCGGCGACAAAAGCGCAATATCGAATATGATTTACAGTAGTTGTTTCAAGATTCAACTGTACTGTCGATATCGTCGGAAAGTTGGTTTCACAACCTCTTTGCTATTACATTTCGCTGAATCAAATTTATATTTCATGTAAGATATTTTATAGTGAGAATTACGTGCCTTTTTGGATCTAAGTTATTTGGAGTAAGTGGGTGGAGATTAGGAGCGAACGAATAATTGAATCGAGATAAAAGTAATCTCAGAGGCGGTCATACAAAAAACCTAGTCTTATCTAATTTACCTTTCATTATCTCATTTCTTTACCATTCAAATTTTCATTTTCTATCTTCATCCACATATCTCCATCACGTCTTTTTAATATTTTTTAAAATTCGAATCTAGTCCGAACATGGTCTCACTGATTTATATTTTCATTATTACTCCAACCTCGGGTTGAAACCTGGTTAGCCCGAAAGCTCATTCAAACAAAATTAGGCCTGTCTTTCTTGATTCCGCCATTTATTTCTACTGTGCCAAAACTGTAAAATCTGGTTCTCTCTCTCCCCCCAATTTGTTCTCTTGTCAAATCGCGAAACCTAACCCTAGTCTCCCTTAAACCCAGAACCGTTAAAGATTGATTTGATCCCTCTTTTCTCCTCATATACGTGTGGAAAAACTGTTGTTTTTTCTTTTCATTTGCTTGTCTTATATCTTCTTTGATCTGCATTTGAAACGATTCTGATTTGACCATTAGAGCCTTGAGGGACGAAATTCTTTGGGCGCATTCATTATTGCAAGAAGTTGGTATGTTTAATTTATTTCTTCTTGTTTTGGAGTTTCCTTGTTTTATAGCCTGTTTGGTATGATTTTCTTGGTTTGTGAAGGACAAAGAAAAAAGTCTTTCCTCTCTTGTGTTTGAGCTGCTGAATAGTTTTGTGTTTGATTTTTTATTTTCCTTTTGATGTAGTAGTTCAAGATAATTGCTTTCTTTTCATGGGTAAGAATTATAAAATCAGCACCAAAATTTGGTTGTATTCTGAATAGGGGTTTTATTTCTTGGATTCAATAATTTTGCCTCTTTTTTTTTTTTTTTTGATAAAATACAGAGTTGAGAGTCATAATCGAACGTTTTAATGGAAAATTTCGGTCAGCAGTTCATAATACTGTGTGAAGACAATTTAACTGTACTAAAAGCTGTGAGAGACTAGGGACAATTTAAACTTATTGACAGGAAAATGTTTTTCCTTCTAATTATTGAATGCTAGAAGTGGTTGGAACATGCCTATTCAAAAGCCATATATTTATTTTGTGAGCTGCAATTATTTGGAACTAATACTATAATTATTGCTTTGGCATCCATGATTAAGAACATTCATGGAATTTCTATCACATGAATTATAAACTCTATTTTCCTTTGATTGTATGGATAACATTCTTCTTGCTGAATTGTACTTGGTTCAAATAATGACAAGAGTTTGGATTAATAGCACTGAGGTCAAATAATTCGATTGTTGTAAATTCTATTTAAATTTGGATAAGATAATTTCTATCTTCAAAATCCTTTTATATCAATCAATATATGTATAATGTTGTTTTTTGTCGTTGGGTCCTATAAAGATTTCATGCAATCCCTTTAATCCGGATGTGGAGCGTAAGATTTTCATCAATTGTTGTGTCTTATTTTCTTATTTGAATATGCGAAATGTCACTATATAACCATATCAATATTCTGCTGCAATTAATTAATTAATTAATTATCATGTATCCATTTCGCCAACCATGAAAAGAAATGAACTTCCGTGTTCTTTAGTTTGGGCTGGGTTCTGTATGTATTTCAACTTTCGCTTTCAAGTTGAATTACAAACACAGAGCGTTTATGTTTCTTAAGCATATAATTACATGCATTTTCACAGAATGAATTTATGTTTTCAAAAAAAGAAATTATCAAAAGATTCTAGATTACTTTAGGTGGAAACATTGATTTTGCTAGGTAGACTAGTTTTGTTGTTACTTTTCTTTTTTTTTTATGTTGAAAATATTATGTATGTTGAGTTAACTATGTGTGTTGAATTTTTATGACCCCGTTTTCCTCAGGTCCAAAGGAATAAAAGGAATGCTGAGGTAAAACAGGGAATAATATCCAAAATATGATAAACGACTTGGCAATGTCAGTCTAACCGTCATAATATACGTAAGACATTGCTTGGAAAAGGAATGCACATTCATCTACGTTAAAATATATTGATATTTCTTTTCTCAAGATTTTCTTTCTCTATACGGTTGTAAAAAATGGATTAGATATTTTTTACCAATAAAAATATTCACTATTCACAATGCAGGTGATTTTGCCCTTCATCTTTTATGAAGGGCTAAAGGGTGAAAAAAAGGATGGCCTTTTATACAGAAGAACAACAACAAACCGAGGATTACCTTTTCAAGATTGTTTTGATTGGCGACTCGGCCGTTGGTAAATCGAACTTGCTCGCGAGATTTGCACGAGACGAATTTTACCCTAATTCGAAATCAACCATCGGTGTAGAATTTCAGACCCAGAAAATGGAAATTAACGGGAAGGAGGTTAAAGCACAGATATGGGACACAGCTGGCCAAGAGAGGTTTAGGGCTGTTACGTCTGCGTATTATAGAGGCGCAGTTGGAGCGCTCGTCGTCTATGACATCAGCAGACGTCAGACTTTTGAAAGCGTTGGCAGATGGCTTAATGAACTTCATAGTAAGTCATATATGCCATTTTTGTGCTTCGTTTCTATTTATGTTTTTATTTCTTTTTACCTCTTATGGTATGAAATTAATTCAGATATTTTAAGGGAGTGTGCGGAGAAACTTCTGCTTTTAGAGGAAGTGATTTTAAGAACTAATTATTGTTAGAGTTTACAAATACAGTAAAACCTCGATAATTTTATACTTGATTCATTAATAACATCGCTTAAATAATGTATTTTTCCGGTCCCATTTGGTTAAAATTTGCTTAATTATTATCTTTATTATTTAATATCTCGCTAATTAATAAATTTTAGCTGCCCCAAGGCTATTACTTTATAGAGGATTTACTGTAGAAGCTAAAAATTGAATAAATTTAATGTTTGTTAATAAGTTGTAAAGTACTTTATTTAGGTGTAAAAGTCAAACCTAATGTAGAATTATATAGATCTAAAGCACCCATTCCATGCATTAAGATTCTGATTAGATTATGGAGGATCGGAAATAGAAGTTAGCTTCTGAAAACATTATAAAATCAGAAGTTTCTTGCTAATTCCTTTACTTTAATTCTTCCTGAAAAATATATAAAAAATATTAATATTTATTATGCTTATGAGCTGGTAATGTCACTGCTATGCGAGTGAAAATGCAATGCTTGTCGGAAATCATAAACAAAACAAAACGTATCGGTTGTGATTATTTTGCTAAATTAAATATTTGAATGTTTAATATTTGAAACAGCTCACTCTGATATGAATGTGGTGACAATATTGGTGGGCAACAAGTCCGATCTGAGAGATGCACGGGAGGTGACAACTGGTGAGGGCAAAGCCTTAGCCGAGGCGCAGGGTTTATTCTTCATCGAAACCTCGGCTCTCGATTCCTCCAATGTTGCCTCTGCCTTTCAAACGGTTGTGAAAGAGATTTTTAATATTTTAAGTAGAAAAGTTATTCAATCTCAAGAACTCAAAGTAAAAGATCCTGGGTGGATGGAAAATGGGAAAACAACAACAGTAGTTTTACAGGATGATGGGAATCAGGAAGATGGAGAGAGTAAAAAAGGTGGATGTTGTTAATCATGATGGGTCGGCTAATGAATGTTTTTTTTTTCTTTTTTAAAAATATTTTCGTAGTTTGACTCTGATTATGTGGAGCCCTTTGACATTTTTAATTTGTAATTTTACTGTTAATGTTAAAGTGTTAAGCGGGCATTTTAACTTTTGCTTCTTCAAGTATCTGGTTCACACAGAAGAATCTTTGCTTGTACTAGGAATTGTAAATGCTTCCAAGGTTTTTTAAGAATTTCTTGGAAGTCATTTATACCTTTTATTCGTTTTATCCTTTTTCCTTCTCTATGTAATTTTTGTATTACTTTATTTCCGTTTGCCTTTTCTGCCAAAAACGAGCTGTTATATACTTACATAAATTCAGCCTTCTTTTAACGTTGTTGATCAGTGTTATGCTAAATTCAGCCCACTTAAAAATTTAGAGATTTATAGTAATATAGTAATATAATGTTCAATTTTTTGTAGAGATTTATCACTTATAATTTTTTGCTATATGATGATGATTATTATTATAATAAATGTTCATTGCTAATATATTACATGTTCACCACTTTTTTCCTAATGTTTCATACTTTATGACAAATATTTATCACTATTATACTACTCACTCCATCAACGAAAGATAAAATGTAGACAATTAGATTAAGAAGATATAATAAATGTATTGAGATCATAGAGTTATTTCTATTCTTCCTATTCTACCCATAACTTATTAGTAATCAAATAAATAGGGGCTAGACTTTTTTGTGTTATTATTAGTTTTAAAAAACAACCAAGCCTATATGTCGTGGAATGACAAAAATGGAAAGATTGCCTACCTCTTTGAACGGAGGAAGTAAATGTTAGGGTTTATTAAATAAATAATATGTTTTTTATTTAAAATTAAAAAAATAATACTAAAAAAAAAATATTGAAAAAGTAGGGCGGGACGCCATTGGGAAAGGCGTCCCGCTCACGTTCTAGAAGGTATGAAAGAAAACCGTTCTAGAATGTGAGCAGGACGCCTTTCCCCGTGGCGTCCCGGACCTAAAGTACATTTTAAAAGATATAAATAAATAACCGTTTTAGAAAGTAAGGCTCAAATGGAAAAAAAAAATAATTGACATTTTCACAAAATTAATAATTTTCTCATTTACAAATAAAAATAAAATCAATTTTATTAAGTAATTAACAACTAAAAAAGAAAGAATAAATTCGAATTTTCAATAATGATTTCTCACAAAATAAATAAATTAAGACTTTTTTTCACATAATTAATAATTTCATATAAATTTTATTTTTCACATAATTAAGAATTTTACACAAAATAAATCAATTTATATAAAATAAATCTATTGACATATTAAAAAATTTAAATCCTCACATAATTAATTTATACTAAAAACTTTTATTTTTTTAGTATTATTTTTTTAATTTTGAATAAAAAACATATTATTTATTTAATAAACCCTAAATGTTAGATCACTTTCTTTCCCAATGGCGTCCCACCCTACTTTTTCAATGTTTTTTTTAGTATTATTTTTTTAATTTTGAATAAAAAAATATATTATTTATTTAATAAACCCTAAATGTTAGATCACTTTTCTAATAAATGTTGAACATATTTTGCTCAATTAAACTCAAATTTTTGATAATGTTCATCAATGTCTCCTCATCTGTCTCTCTCTCTCCTTTTTTTCCCAAAAGTTTGGCCTCATAGAAAGAACTAGTTTGGAAACTTGCGTGCTACGCGGGCACATCAAGAAAAATATATACAAACGTAAAAAACTAGTAAAACAATTTATTAAATTCATAGAGTTTCTTATTAATACAATATTAAAAAAATTGTTTGCTTCAGATTTTGGAAAACTTCTTTGTAAATAACATTAACTGTCTTGTTAACAATGTTACCATCGTCGTCGGAACATATAATTTCCAAACTTTTATGGCTTTTAACTCGAGATATTGCGACGTAGAACTGGTCATGGCTGAACAGGTCTTGGCAGATATAAACCAACATTGAAGAGAGTTTCACCCTACCTCTTGTTTATTAGTCATTGCAAAACAGAAATAAGTGGAAATTGTCTCATTTGAAATTTAAATGGAACCTTTTTTTTGGTGAAGCAATTTAGCTAATAGGATAGTGTCCATAAATCTCTATTTCCGTCGATTCAGTGGTATTTGGAAATAATTTAAGATCTTAATAATATTTAAAACTTAGATATACATAGAAAAAATGAGATGTAATTGTGGTGAATTTTTTGAGTTTTCAGAATTGAATGGCAATTAGTATACTAGTTAGTTTTAAAAACAACGACTTTTAGTCATAAATATTCGACATAGTCAAGGTAATGTAAGGTGATTACATTGGACTTAGTTAAATGAATTAAAAATATCAACTTGCAATTGATGTGTGTAGAATATTTGCTCAACGATGGAACCTTCTTACATCTATGGTAATTTCCATCAGCATGACATAGTATTGTAATTTTTCTATGGTAGTGATTATTTTTCATTATGCAGAATGATTCATTCTTGTGGAATAAATCTGCTTCTTTGTTTTCTTTGTTGTAAAGATCCCTAATATTGTCTGGAATTTTTTCATTTTTTATATTTTTAGTTGAGTGTGAGGATATTTGTGAATTATAAATATCCCTGATTAAGTTCTCCAAATTTGTATAGTCTTATTTTATAAGTGACATATCTCAATAATGTTTAATTGTAAATTCTTAAAATCTTTTAACATTTTTAGAAACTCGAAGTTTCATTAATAGGTTCATTTTGACTTATATATGTTAGTTAAATTCTTAAAATATTTTAAAATCTCTCTGTGTTTGAGTTAATTAGTAGGTTCATAAATATTCTAAGACTTTCTTGTTGTTTTAATCATAATGGCATGCTTAGATCATTTGCCTAAATATATTTGATTTGAACTACTTTAATTTACCTCATTAATAAATATCTTGTTAGTTAGTCCAAGAACACAACGATTAATTTGACAATATGTCTGATAATATCTTCTGATTTGTGTGTAGCTTCGACATCATGGATGGTCAATCAGAGAACCATCCTATGAGTCCAAATTTGGAAAAGTCACATTTTAACATTTCACCGTTGACATCCTCATCTCCTACGCCTATTAGCTCTCCAGATATGTTGAGCCCTCTTGACGTTGGCGTCAGGCCTTTGGGTTTGGATGATGGTATCGATGTCAATGAAAATGCAGCACTAGGTCCTTCTGCAACTACTAGCAAACTTAAAGCACAAATATGGGCAGAGTATCATCAACCGGTGAAGAAAGGAGGGAAGTGGAAGGCTAAGTGAAAGCATTGTTCTACATTTATGCTAAGTGATCCAAGTCAAAGTACAAGTCATTTGAAAAAGCATCATGCAATATGTCGTGGTAAGAAAGTAGCAGACATAAGACAACATGTTCTGCAAGGTAACTTCAGTAAAGACAAGTTTGAACTCTCTCCTTACAACTTTGATCAAGATGCATCTCGTAAAGAGCTAGCAAAGATGATCCTGATATCTGAAGGACTTAATGCCATGCGTGGAATGTAAATATTCATCCCAATATTAGTTCCTCACAAATTCTTTGCTTCAATAATGTTATCTCCAAGTTGGGTAACAACCAACCTTGTAACATTGCACAATCCCAAAACTTGATCCATGTTTCGAATCAACATAACTGAAACTCAATCTTCAACTTCAAAATATGATTAGAAATCCCTGATAGGGATGGCAACGGGGCAGGTCAGGTCGGGTAGTTGATTACCCGGACCTGGCCCGCGAGCTTACCCCAACTCCCCGACCTGGCCCGTGCCCCGCAACGGGTTCGTTAAACAAATCTGATATGATAGCCCATTTGTTTTTATGGAAAGATGATAGCCCATTTGTTTTCTTCTTTTTATCCAGATTCCAACATGAACCTTCAATATAATGCAACATGTTTATCAATTGCCATAAATAAAAATACGACTGAATAAACAAAAAAAATCCAATAATCACACGACACAAAATAGTCTAAAAAGTACTCAAGTTTAAAGTTACAAATAAAATTGATCTAAACAAGCATAACGATTAAAAATACAACAGTGTTTCACATGATCACATGAATCTATCGATTCAGAAATAATTAAAATATGCAGGCGCTTGTATAATTTTGAAAAAATGCATGTGACCATAGACGAACATTTGAAGTCCATTGCATCTAAAGCCTAAACCGCCAGTATCTTATCTTTCTTTTTCCTGCAAATATGTGTGTAAATGTGTATAGATAATCATGAGAACTAAGTTCCAATCAAATATCATTAAAAARAAGAATCTGCAGAACAAACCAAAGCCGAGTTAGAAAAGAACTCCATTTCCTTGCCAAGTATTGTTCCAATCAAGAGATATTATTATTTATGTTTTCTAATCAATCCAAACAAGAGAATAAATAAATATAACCCCTATATTCCAGATTTACATATAAAAGACCTAACCTCTTAGATGAACACATAACAAAAAAGAAAATTCACCTAACCCCTATATTCCAGATTTACATACACAACACAAAATGGCAACTCCAGCTCAGCATTCGCTCTTCAATTCAAATTTACATACCAATTATTCAAATAATTAAAAAAAAAAAAAGCAATACCTAAAAATGAACTCTGTAATTGGATCCCTTAGACTTCCAGGCTAGAATAAATATAACACGAAAGAAATCAACATATATATATCTCCAACAGAAAGAACTTGCACAAAATAATTCGCAAGTAAACAAAAAAAAAAAGCATACCCCAAATCCCCAATCTCGATCTTCACATCATCTGAATCATAAAAAATCGTGGCATATGCTCCAACGTTAGAATTTGCTGCATTTATATAAAGTAAAGTAGTAGACTTTATTAAAGAGTAACATATCATATTAATTATCAATACATCAAGTTAACTTGATACTATAATACAAATAATTACCTTTCTCGGCTAATATCCAATTTTGCGAACACATTAAGGCCTCAATAGTATTAGGGTGAAGTCTACTACAATGAGGACTAATCAATCGTCCACTTGTGCTGAAAGCGGACTCCGAAGAAACCGTAGAGACCGGAATAGCTAGAATATCCCTTGCAGTTTGGCTTAAAATTGGATATTTACCTTTATTGTACTTCCACCAAGTTAGGACGTCAAAATCAAGTGTACGCGGTAAAAAATACTCGTCTAAGTATAGATCCAACTCCGACTTTGTAGATTCTCTTTTTCTTTGAGAAGCATACAAGTCGAAATCACAAAGTGATGGATCATTAACACCACTAGCATCCACCAAGCCACTTGGATCACTAGTCTCTTTCATCTCATATTGCTTAAGAAACCCACGACACAAATTAAGTATTTCTTCTAACTCATACTCACCATTACTACCATAAATCTTTGAAAAATAGTACTCTAGCAAAACCAACTTATACCTAGGATCAAGCACAATTGCCACCCCCATGATGCCATGCACATCAGGCCAATATTTATCAAACTTGCTAAACATCTTCTCAGACATTAACTCGACCACCTCAACACCACAAATCGACCATTGATTCATCTCAAGCTTAATCTCGCAAATTTTAGGAAAGCACAAATTTGTGGTGGGGTATTTGGTACCAGAAAATAATTCAGTCGCTTTAAAGATTAGTTTTATCCTGACACAAATTTCCTTGGTTAACTTCCATTCATTTTCACTAGGAAAAGTTGTATACTTTGGATCACGACTCTTAAATCGATCAAACACATCTTTATACTATAAAGCTATTTGTAGCATCAAATAGGTAGAGTTCCAACGACTTTTACAGTCAAGTATAAGCTTCTTACTGACTGGCACACGAAGATGATGAGCTGATTCCTCAAATTTCTCCCATCTTTTCGGTGTTTCGAACCAATAAGAAACGTTGTCTCTCACGTTCTCAATTGCGCCTTTGATGACTTTTAAGCCTTCTTTAACAATCAAGTTCAATATGTGTGCACAACATTGCATATGCAATAATTTACCGCCAAGCAACAGTGAGTCAACTGGAAGCTTCTCCAAAAGCATATCCAATGCTGCATTTAGTCGAACAATTATCCATTTTTATAGTGGATAATTTATGATCCATGTTCCAGTCTAGCAGGCATTCCAATAAAGCTTCACACAAGACCTCACTAGTATGTGGGCTTGGAACATAAATAAACCTGGAAAATAAATTTAAAACAAAGGTCAATACATATAATCTTTAATTATAATTGTTTGAGTCTATATTTAATTATTACAATTCAATTAGTCTAACAATTAAATGTTTTATTAATTAAATCTTATTTCCCACGTCTTATTCTCAATCAAGATCTGCACAATTATATATCATCAAATTCATATAACAACTTTCCATGTGTTAGAGTTCAAAAGTACCCTAAAACTCATTATAATACTGTCCAGATTCAAGAAAAATAAAAGACCAATCATACCATGACGGCCAAACCTCAAACAAAACACAAGCAATATATATATATAATAAAATTAAAAATTGATACCTAATTAATTGACTTTGCAGCTTCCAATTGTTGTCAATAAAATGTGCGGTAACAACCATAAACCCTTTCTTCTGATGTGAAGATGTCCACATATTGGTTGTGATTGCAATTCGACTATCATTGGTTTCAAAAGTGTGCATCACATCCTTCTTTAAAAGTTCAAAAACCTTCAGACAATCATTCTTCATTGTGTTCCTTGTCACCAACTTAAAGCAAGGATTCACGGACTTAACAAAGTTTCTGAATCCTTCATGTTCGACCATCTTTAGAGGATACTCGTGCATGAATCATAAGTTATTTTCCCAAAATCAAGCAACGAGATATAAATTACAAGAAAAATGAAAGAAAGGGGAAATAAAAAAGGGTTGAGTTGAGCCTTACAATTGTTTGTTGATAAATGGAGTATTGGTGGCAGACTGGCGGAGCCGTGGAAGAGTGTTGGCGGAGCCGCGGAGTTAGATGGCTCAATTTAGGGATTGAGAATTGAACCTACGAATGGGACGGCGGCGGAGTTGGGTATTGGGAACTCGGGATTTTATTTGGAGCCGCGGAAGCTAGTCTAGTGGAGGCTGAACGGTGGAGGTGGACTGGTGGAGGGCGGAGCACATGAAGGTTGGCTGTAGGGATGGCTGAGAACGGATGAAATGAAGGTTGAGATACAAATGAATTAGGGCAGCAGCCAGCGGGTGTGATGTGAACCACATAAATTCCAGTATTTTTTTTATATTACATATATATATATAAATATAATAATACGGGTCGGGGCTGGTCAGGGCAACAGTAATACCCAGACCCGCCCCGTTTAATCGGCAGGCCGGGTCCGACCTGGCCCATTTTGAGAACGGGTCGGGTTTGGCCCGCTCCAAAGGTCTCGGGTTGGGTTGGGTCGGGCCAGGGCCAAATTGCCATCCCTAATCCCCGAGGACTTTACTGTGTTTAGAAAACCGTTCGAGTACAATTGTTGTGCTTCTCCATTCACATATGGTTTGCAAATGGTGTCAGAAATAAGATATACTCTTTCATTCTTTAGAATAACAGACATCACGTATTCATTAACTGTTTCAACAATGTTATTAGTTGGTACAAGAATAGCTCTTTTTTCGAAGAATGGGTGTGTTCTCGATGATAGCTGCATGTTCACCTGAAGTTTGGAGAAGTATATCATCAAGTATATTGATTAAAGCTTGACCATCCTCTTCGGTACCAATTTTGAGTATCCACTTCGAGAAATATTTGATTTTGTTTGCAACAAACTTTGAAATTGATTTTCCCATAGTTAATCTCATGTTCTTCGTTAATCAGATAATCTTACAATATTTTCATAATCTTGATGAATATATAATGGCATAGACAATATCTTCCCGACTACCCTTTGGCACAACAGGAAGAATCTGTCGAAAGTCTCCACCGAGAACTATAACCTTGCTTGAAAATGGTAAGTTCCTTCTTTCTTCGAGTGTAATAAATTTAAAACTTTTATAAAGAATTTCAAAATAGAATCTACTCATCATTAGTGCTTCATCCCAAATGACTAATTTTTCCCGATCCACAAGAGCAGCTAATTTTGTTCCAAGTGTTATAGTACACATGGAGTCTTTAGTTATGGTCAAAAGTATCCCAAATCGAGAGTGCGCAATTCTACCATTTGAAAGCAAAAGTGCGGCAACACCACTCGAAAAAACATTGAGAACAATGTCACCTTCGGAGCATAAAGTAGCATATAATGTTTGCCAAATGAAAGTTATATCCATACCACCATAGCCGTAAACATGATAAATACCACCTTTGTAAATAGACACAACACCTAATATTTAGGAATAGATTGTCTTCTTTTTCATTTGTTAAAGATAAGCATGATTTTTGATGTTCGTCTTCCAAAAGACATCTATCAAAATTAAGTTCTTGCTGGATAAGCTTGTCATTTTCGCCAGCCATCAAAAAATCATCAAGAGTGGCATATCAGAGATTTTTTTGAGTAATTTTCCATTACTTTGAAGAATTTTTTCCAATTCAATGAGTTTATAAATTTTCAGTGTATCATCGCTTAGTTGAAGACGTGGCCAACAATTGTACAAGAAAACCTAAGAAACACATATTAATTTATGAATAATAACATTCATAAGTTTGTATTCAATTATATTATTTTAACAAACAGTTAAAAAGTAAAACATTAAAGCTCTCAAATTTTAGATACATTCTAGATTTTGTTGATATTAAGAAACTAAATATTTTGTGGGTATTAATATTTTGATGAATTAATAAATATAAAATAGTTTTGGTTTAAGGGGATTTACTTACATAGAATTATTAATAATAAAATAATAAGATGAAAGTATGGTAGCAAAGATGCATAATAAGATGATCACTAAAGCACAAATATTTGAAGAATAATAAGATGATAAAAAAATAATAATTAGTTTTTAAAAAAGAATAGTAATTACCTTATATGCCAAGAACTCAACGTTGTCGTTTTAAGATATCTTCTACAAGAAGATGCGAAGTGCTTTCCCACACATATTCAGGTCTTCAAATTCCCGCCAATAATAGCAAAGAAGCGTAGTGTTTTTCGAGGAATGACAGTAACCCCCAATAACTTGCCTTGGAAATACCATCAACACATTCTCTATTATAATCCAATAGTCCCAGAGAATAATATGAATATTTGAAAGTAGAATATATTACATTTTGAATGGTCCGTATATCTTCCTGAGAAATTACACCTCGAGAATGGTGTAGCATCATTGAAAAATAGTATGACTCTCCAACCCTAGGTGGAACGTAATCTAACCTACCAATTTTAAACAATCGTTGTCTGACAGTCTAAACGCATGCTGTGAAATTCCAAAAAAAAATTGTCGGGAACACTGTATATGAAAAGCATTTTGCTTGAGGATACTTCTTATTGCGCTCCATTCAAGTAAGAAACATTGATTCCCTTCCATCTTCGTGAACAATAACTATATCAATATTGTCATCATCATTATAGAAGACTGGCTATTCATTTAGAACATGGAATCTCAGTCGTTGTAAAGATGAAATCCTATAATCAATATGTTGGAACAATTACAAAAAATTATAATAATTCCGAGCACAAACAGGGAATGTAAAAAAATCAGTAATTTGTAAAAAGTAAAAAAAAGAAAAAAAGAAAGTCGAGTCGAGAATATCTCTTTCCGCAAAATGATTTTGCCCCTGTAGTGCCCTTCGGTTTTTGGCAAATCGTTCCCAAAAATAAAATGACTTCGTCTTTGGTTTAACCGCACCGTTAGAAACCAAAGCTCCGGCGAACTGGTCGAATTTGGACTGAACTACGCACAAAAGAAAATGCAGAAAAGCTATGTATGCAGTATGCTTGAGAGTTTCAGGGGCTTCAGTTATTTTTCGTATATGAAAAAGTGCCTTGGGAATGCTGGAGTCTCACCCTTTTATAGTGGTTCGTTTCAGGTGTTACAGCCTGCTTAATGACGTCCTTAAAGGCGTCATAAAGCCATTCAAACAGTTAGGTATAGCCAGCATGAACCTGGACTGGTTCACCGTGCAAATACATTGCATGTTTGAATTCAAAAGTTTTAGAAACGTCTGAACGTTTCGTAATGGTCAGGAAGAGTTCAAAAGCTTGATAGCTTTTCAGGTGCGTGTAGGTTCAAAAAAGAAACCAGGGTTGAGCCAGAACTCGAACCCCACACAGACCACCACAATCGGACCAGCCAATTCGGACCAATTGCCCAAGACCTAAGACCCAAGTCCCAGGCCCAGGCCCAGGCCCAGGCCCAGAGCCCAGGACCCAGGACCCAGGACCCAGGACCCAGGACCCAGGACCGAGTTCTGGGTCCGGGACCGGGCTTGGATCCCGCTCGGCTCCGCCTTCGGCTTCGCCGAAGGCGGACTGGCGAACTCAAGTCCAAGAGCCCGCGTGAGCTTTGTTTACACAAAGCCCACAACACTCTCTGGCCCACTTGATGTACATTAAAGAAATGTAATCATTTTTAAACTCTCTTCCACATTGACTAATATTCAATGTGGGATAACCGATAAAGCATTAAAGCAAACCGTTCAACTTCCAAGCATCATTTCTCACTCACCAATAAATGGATTTGAGAAATTCAAAATGCTACGATTATCTACACCACACGTAGATTAATCCTATATAATTCATTAACATGAATTATCACTGTACCATTTAATTAGAATTAATCCAATTTACAATAATCCCCCACATGAGTGAGAAACTCCAAAAACGAAATGCATGAATGCAAATACATAGCTCCGTCCTTAAGAGACAATAGAGAATAGGGATAGGTTGCTTGTGGCCTTGAACCCTCCTTAGTTAATACTACCGAGCATACCGGCAGATTAGTAAACATAATTCTTGAACTATTCCCCTTTGTGTATACTAGACAATAGTACCAACCCACTAAGGTCTCAAAATTCTTCTATTCTCACGTTTGTGTTCGTTTCTGGCCATGGACAACTTCTTTGGATTCATAAGCTTCAGTAGAAGCGGCCCTCACTTTTCGCTTACATAGGTGATTCTTCAAATCAGCATTTTGCCATACTCAAGTCAAAGACCTGCACAAGAATCATTAAAAATCAGAGATTTATCCTCACCACAAGACATATTAAAAACTCTACTTTTGCCGTTAAGGAATAGGGTCGTAGAGTTTTACTTACCCAGACTTTCATAGTTTAGTTTTCCCATTGAACCAAGTTTGTGGGATCTCCACTCATCATGGTTGGGTATCCACTACAATCATCTTTAAGATGTGGATTTCACTCCCATTCCTTCAAGCAACTTATACATCTGATCTCGAGCTATGTTCTTAGTGAATGGATCCGCTAGATTATCTATTGACCTTACATAGTCAACTGAGATAATCCCACTCGATAGCAGATGTCTTACGGTGTTATGTCTCCGACGAATATGTTGAGACTTGCCGTTATACAAACCACTTCTTGCCCTTCCAATTGTAGCTTGACTGTCGCAGTGAAGCATAACCGGCGGCACGGGTTTTTCCCAACATGGAATATCTTCTAAAAAGTTACGAAGCCACTCTTCTTCTTCACCATCTTTGTCCAAAGCGATGAACTTAGATTCCATGGTGGATCAGGCTATACATGTCTGTTTAGTGGATCTCCAAGAAACAGCTCTTCCCCCTATTACAAACACATATCCACTTGTTGACAGAGAGTCCTTTGTATCGGATATCCAGTTTGCATCACAATAACCTTCAAGTACCCTGGGGTGTCTACCATAATGTAGCCCAAAGTTCAGAGTATACTTTAAGTATCTCAAAACTCTCACAAGCGCTTTCCAGTGTTCTCCACTTGGGTTACTTGTATATCGACTCAGTTTGTTTACCGAGCAAGCTAGATCAGGTCTTGTACAATTGGAGATGTACATCAAACATCCGATGATACTAGCATAGTCCTTCTGAGCAACAGGGTCACCTCTATTCTTACTTAAGTGAACGTCGAGTTCCATAGGTGTCTTTGCTGGAAGACTATCGTGTGCATTGAATTTCTTGATAACTTTCTCAATGTAATGAGATTGTGATAAGACAATTCCATCTGGATCTCTTATTATTCTTATGCCAAGAATAGTGTCAGCAACTCCCAGATCCTTCATGTCATTTCTTTTAAGCATGAGTTTCGTCTCGTTAATCACTTGTAGGTTGCTACCCATGATTAACATATCATCTACATAAAGACATACTATAACAAATCTGTCATTAGTATTCTTAATGTAGACACACTTGTCGCACTCGTTTATCTTGAAGCCATTTGACATTATCACTTCGTCAAATTTCAAGTGCCATTGTAAAGGTGCTTGTTTCAAGCCATATAATGACTTAACTAGTTTGCACACCTTTCTTTCTTGTCCAAGTTTAAAAAAACCTTCGGGTTGTTCCATGTAAATTTTCTCTTCTAAATCGCCATTTAGAAAAGATGTTTTTACATCCATTTGGTGAATCTCAAGATTGTGCAAAGCAACAATCTCTAGAAGCACCCGGATAGAGGTAATTCTCGTCACAGGAGAGTATGTGTCAAAGAAATCATAACCCTCCTTCTGAGAGATATCCTTTCACAACCAAACGAGCTTTATACTTATCGATTGATCCATCAGCTCTGAACTTTTGTTTCAGAATCCATTTACTACCTAAAGGTTTACAACCTTCAGGTAAATCAGTTAGAATCCACGTATGGTTCTGCATGGTCGAATCGATCTCGCTCTGTACCGCTTCCTTCCAAATGAACTATCAGTCCGTGAGAAAGCTTCTTTCAGTGAATTTGGTTCTTCATCCAAGAGAAAAACCACATAGTCAGGACCGAATTCCTTTGCAACTTTAGCTTGAGTGCTCCGTCTAGGAGTTAGAGCTTCAAGTTCTGAACTGGGTCATTTACGAGACTTAGGTTCAACCCCCACAAGTTCGTGACTTGTAGTTCCTTCAGCATTACCAGTGTTTGAACTGGACGTAGCTTTATCTTTACAAGGATAGATATCTTCAAAGAATATCGCATTCCTTGACTCAATGGTAGTTCCGACATTCATGTCCGGAACATCTGACCTGTGAATTATAAATCGATAGGCGCTACTATTCAGTGCATAACCAATAAAAATACAATCAACAGTTTTGGGTCCGATTGTCACTTGTTTTGGTAGAGGCACTTCTACCTTCACTAAACACCCCCACACTTTGAGGTATTTGTAAGAAGATTTCCTTCCTTTCCACAACTCATAGGGAGTTTCGTCCCTTCCTTTAAGTGGAATCTTATTGAGKATATAGTTAGCTGTTAAAACAGCTTCCCCCCACATGTTCTGAGGTAACCCAGAACTAATCAACAACGCATTCATCATTTCTTTCAAAGTACGATTCTTGCGTTCTGCAACTCCGTTATATTGAGGTGAGTACGGAGCTGTAGTTTTATGAATTATGCCACTTTTGTTGCACAACTCCTCAAATGGAGCTACGTATTCCCCTCCTCTATCACTCCAGATAGATTTGATTTTGCAGTTAAGTTGATTTTCGGCTTCATTTTTGAAGTTCTTGAAAGCTTCAATAGCCTCATCTTTACCTTTCAAAAGATAAAGGTAACATTATCTTGTGCAATCGTCAATAAAAGTAATAAAATACTTTTTACCACCTCTAGGTTGTACAAACTTTAAATCACATACATCCGTGTGAATTAATTCTAAAGGTGTCGTGCTCCTTTCTACCGATTTAAACGGCAACTTAGTCATTTTTGCTTCTACACAAATTTCACACTTACTTTTACTAACAAATTCATTTACCTTAAGTAAATTAAGATTTGATAAACGTTTTATTGTATTTAGATTAACGTGGCCTAATCTACAATTCCATAAGCTAGAGCACTCAGTCAAGTAAGAGGAATCAGAAGTAATTTTATTAATAACTTGTTTTGGGCGTATAGCCATTACACTTAGTTTAAACAAACCATCTGCAAGGTAACCCTTACCTAGTGGTGTCCCAAACTTAGACAATACAAACTTATTAGCCTCAAATACAAGTCTAAAGCCACGACTAACTAGTATTGAACCAGAGACTAAGTTCTTCCGGATGTCCGGAAYGTGCAGCACCTCATTCAGAGTGATCTCCWTGCCRRARGTCATTTTSAGSACWACCGTACCAGTACCAGCAACTTCCGAAGAAGCTTGATTTCCCATGTTCAACTTCCTTCCCTCACAAGGAAGGTATTTGGAGAACAAGCTCCGATCAGTACACACATGGGCGGTTGCAGCAGTGTCGATGAACCATTGACCACGGTTCTCGATCATGTTAGCTTCTTCAGTGATAACCGCAACGAGGTCATCACTAGTCAGCTCCCTCTCGGCTAGTTGGGCACTCGGTTTGGCCTTCTTCTGCTTAGACTTGCGACAGTTCTTAGACATGTGTCCAGGATAACCGCAATTGTAACTTTTGCCTTCGAACTTCTTAGAAGAGGGAGCTTTAGGCTTTGAGTTGCCAGGACGCGGCCTCTTCTTCGAGTTGTCTCCTCGTTCAAGTAGGTTCACCCGAGGTTCATCCGAACTTTTCGAATTCTTGTACTGAACTCGAACTTCGAACTCAATTCGCACCTTCCGGATAACATCTTCAAGTGACATCGCCTTTCGTTTATGCTTGAGGTATGTCTTGAAATCTTTCCAACTCGGTGGAAGTTTATCAATCATGGCAGCAGCCGTGAAAGCATCCGGAAGAATCATCCCCTCAGCGTGGACATCATTCACCAGCATTTGGAACTTTTGAACTTGTTCCATAACCGGGCGAGACTCAACCATCTTGTAGTCCATGAAGGTCGTGACTACAAATTTCCTAGTTCCAGCCTCGTTGGAACTGTATTTTTTCTCAAGTGCCTCCCATATTTTCTTGGAGGTCTTTACATCCGAGTACACATTACTCAGGCTATCTTCTAGGCTACTTAACAGAAAACCTTTACACAGATAGTCCCCATTATGCCAATTATCGTAGACAGCGTGAACATGGAAACTAGTCTCATCCTTGTCCGGAATAGGTGGTTCGTCTTCCTTCATGAAGTTAGCGAAGCCAAGCATAGTGAGGTAGAAAAGCATCTTTTGTTGCCACCTCTTGAAGCCTTCTCCATTTAATTTTGGAGGCTTCTCTGCCGCCGCGGGCATGATCCGTGAGGAGTGCACCGACGCGTTCATAATTGGTACAAAAGTCTCCATCGAACCCATTGAATGGGTATTCAAAACAGTTGAATCTGTTTGGGGAGCAGTTGCAAACAAACTTGGACCCGAAGTTCCCGTCATCCCAATGGGATGGGTCACAGCCGGAGCTGACATATTTTGGACCGAAGTCCCTATCCCAAAAGGGATCGTTCCAACAGCCGAAGCTGTGGATGAGTTCGACTGGGCCATGCGCTTTGTCAGCGTCTCGAGTAAGAAGTCAAGGGTTCCAGGATTGATAATTAACTCAGGTTGAGTAGTGTTCATGATTGGCGAAGACACGCCAATTGTTGAAGTGATCGTGACTGCAGGGGCAGTGGTCGTCGCCGAGGCAGTGGAGGTGATGGCCGGAATAGTCGAGGTAGTCGGAGTGCTGGAGGTTGACATCTTCCCAGTAGTGATTACAAATTACAGAAAATTAAAAATTACAACAGAAATTCGTTTTTCGATTGTTGGAACAATTACAAAGAATTATAATAATTCCGAGCACAAACAGGGAATGTAAATAAATCAGTAATTTGTAAAAAGTAAAAATAAGAAAAACAGAAAGTCGAGTCGAGAAGATCTCTTTCCGCAAACGATTTTGCCCCGGTCGTGCCCTTCGGTTTTTGGCAAATCGTTCCCAAAGATAAAATGACTTTGTCTTTGGTTTAACTGCACCGTTAGAAACCAAAGCTCCGGCGAACTGGTCGAATTTGGACTGAACTACGCACAAAAGAAAATGCAGAAAAGCTATGTATGCAGTATGCTTGAGAGTTTCAGGTGCTTCAGGTATTTTTCGTGTATGAAAAAGTGCCTTGGAATGTTAGAGTCTCACCCTTTTATAGAGGTTCGTTTCAGGTGTTACAACCTGCTTAATGACGTCCTTAAAGGCGTCATAAAGCCATTCAAACAGTCAGGTATAGCCAGCATGAACCTGGACTGGTTCACCGTGCAAATACATTGCATGTTTGAACTCAAAAGTTTTAGAAACGTCTGAACGTTTCGTAACGGTCAGGAAGAGTTCAAAAGCTTGACAACTTTTCAGGTGCGTGTAGGTTCAAAAAAGAAATAAGGGTTGAGCCAGAACCCGAACCCCACACGGACCACCTCAATCGGACCAGCCAATTCGGACCCAAGTCCCAAGTCCCAAGGCCCAGAGCCCAGGTCCGAGGTCCGGGACTGGGACCGGGCTCGGGCTCGCCGAAGGCGGACTGGCGAACCCAAGTCCAAGAGCCCGCGTGAGCTTCGTTTACACAAAACCCACAACACTCTCTGGCCCACTTGATGTACATTAAAAAAATGTAATCATTTTTAAACTCTCTTCCACATTGACTGATATTCAATGTGGGATAACCGATAAAGCATTAAAGCAAACCGTTCAACTTTCAAGCATCATTTCTCACTCACCAATAAATGAACTTGAGAAATTCAAAATGCTACGATTATCTACACCACACGTAGATTAATCCTATATAATTCATTAACATGAATTATCATTGTACCATTTAATTAGAATTAATCCAATTTACAGCACAATATCCAATCCAAAGATATGACAAACATCCTCGCATGGAGATATATATATTTACAGTGGGCAACACTTTTGTCAGGACGGACTAACGGATCATCCGTTAGGCCAAGATTTCATACCAATACATCATAGTACAAAAGCCAATACATTATAGTGAAAAACTAGTACATCATACTACCAACACATCATATTATAAAAATAAATATATTATAGCACGGGTTAGAGATTTATGAAAAATCAATACTTTTGAGTATGAAAACCAATACATCATAGTACAAAACCAATACATTATAGAATCGGGTCAGATGGTCGAACGGGTCATGACCTGTTAATCTGGCCTAACACAAGTGTTTGCCATTTACAGTTTGAGTAGTTTTTAGTCTCATCAACAACTTGTTCATTTGAAATCTCTCCATTTGCCTCTTCAGTTATAGACATCGTCACTCAGTCTTGACCCTTATTTATATACTTGAACATGTATTTAATGAATCTAAACTGGTTGCACCATTCTACATTAATGTGAGCTTGATACCTCAATAACAGTTTGAGAAAATAATGTGAAACTTGATTTGAAGAGTTTTTTTTTCAAATAACGTAAGAAAAATATAGAGGTAATTGTTTGAAAATCACCATATAGTAAGCACTAGATGATCTCCTTCTTGAAAGTAGAAATAAGAATCATACTTGAATATGAATCTTGAATTGTGATTGAATTAAGTATTTAGTATAACTTATAGAGTAGGATGTCTTTGAGGACGATAAGGGCTTGTTCTATGCCACGAAGCAAAAGACTTGAAGTGATCTTTCTTGGGGTTAGATTATCGATATAATTCACTTTTCTATATAAATAATGTATGATAACTGGATATAAAATTGTTTGCTGATTTTATCATAAAAGTAGTTTTTATATTTTAAGACATCCTATTATAATAATTAAAAATTCTCCTATCTAATAAAAACCATGATATTTTATTGACGCGTGTTTCCATAATATGGGTTTGATCTCTTTTTTTATGATTTCGTAAATTTATTTACTCAATCCATAATTTGATATATTACATTAACAAGTCCTTAATCCGTGCGATGCAATCCGAAAAGGGTCTAGCCGTAATCCAATTCGTTAGTCGCACGTGCACGTAGACAAGGAGAATGATTGCTTTGAAATGAATTAAAATAAATGGTGTAATATTATCGATTTATTAATATAATATAATAACCTAAAATACTCAAGTCACGGTTATCGATAAATATAAGTAAATTTAAAACAAAAGGCACGGATATACGCACCTCGTTTATTTATTGGTTCGCCCACTACAAAATGTTATCACAAAAATATCAAAATTACCCTCAAACCCTACACATCAAATACTTTATCTCCTTCAACTCTCCATCAAAACTCCAGCCGATGCCCATCACCGCCACCACCGCCATGGCCGTCAGCTATTGAGAAACATAAACAAAACACGCGAACATAAATACATTGTCGCTGTTAGAATAGGGTGACCAACAAGCCAACTTGTGGCTGTGGTCTGACCATTCTCTTGTAAAACAATCGGTTTTTATTCGTAATAATATCTTTTAAACATATTGGCATTCCATATCTTTTGTCCCATTCTAGTTGCATAGGTATGGTCTTGATGAAATTACTTTATTACGGTGGATTGGTCTAGTAGAACCGTGAGATAATCTAGCACGTAATGTAACTCGTCGAACTTGTTCCTAGTCGAAGGATTGCGCCATAATGAGGATACAGGCCTT
>BMAC01001235.1:6814-28961 GCA_014905375.1 Phtheirospermum japonicum
CAATTAGGTTCACTGTTTACCGCTTTAGTCACATCTCGCAGTTGACCGCCAACAACATCGCATTGTTGTTTTCCGCATGAAGTATTCTCCTTGACCTGTAACGTAGATAATCTCATTATTCATTAGTTGAATTATTTCAATTTTCAATAATAAAGCACAAATACCTTTACAGCCTTGACAACGATCGCCGGATTTCCAGTCATTGTCTGACACCCGTCTTGTTTATCACACAAAACTGCACCCACAATCCACGTTGTCATCAGCTGCTGGATTCATCTCGGTTAGGTTCTCAGCAACATCGATCTCCTCTTGTGTCAAACCGAGGCTGAAACTTGGCACGTCCTCTTGAGTAGAATTGTACTTCAATTTCCTCCTAACACCATCCTCTATCTCCTCTATAATACCAAGACGATTTGCCCAGAACTCGTCATCGCCCAACTCTTCAGTCCAGAGTGATTCCGAGCCTCGGTCCGCCGGAGAAATAGCTTGCTTACTGCAGCCCAGAAGATGTTGTGTTGTAGATAAAACACGATTATAATTAGAATCGTTCAGCAATTCCTTTGGAGCTGCCTGCACCATCTCCAAAATTTCCGTCATTGCGTCGGCCATCACCTTTGCTTTGGCGAGCAGCCTATCCGTGAAGCCGTGCACATTACCCCCATCGGTGCAACTGTCAAATCGTTCTTCTCAGGTTGTGGTTGAGGGTGTATAGCTTCATACACTTGCGTCTCCGGAGGTTCCAACCTATCGTACGGAAAACCCGCTCCAAATCCATTTGCAGCTAGCTCCTGGGTCTCTCGTTTCTTCAATGAATCTTTATTCCAACCCTTTATCAATGGAAAAGATCTCGGGACAGCTCGAGTAAACAACATAACCCGGTCAACGTACATGACCTATCATCATTTAATTAGTATTACTATATTAATATTCACGAGTAATAAATGAAGATGTTCATGAATATATGTTCCAGTGGTCGGGTGCGTCTTGTAATAGAAATAGTTAAATTTCATAAAAAATAAAATTAAACATTTTTTAATGCATAAAACAACGTTATGACCATTTATTGAACGTGGAGACATTACCGTAAGAAATAGTATCGGCCCTCTGAATTCTTTCGTTTTGTTTTTTTCCCAGTCAAGCTTGCCAGCTTATAAGCCTCGCCAACGTGTATTCACACCAATTGAGATTCGCCACGTTGTCAACGTCTTCTAGGTAGTCCATTATTTGCGGAAGCACGTAGCCATTGTGTGCAGCCTCGATAAGACAAGACGTAACTAGTACTAGGAAATGGCGTTTGAACCATACACCACCCTCGGTCTCATCAAGCATCTTCTGTGCAACTTCTTTCGGCAGGATCTTATCCTTTTTTTTTGTAAAGTATCCAGCCCACGTATCCAACAACGCCGATTGTTCGTGCCTTGGTTTCTTTTGGATACTTATTTCCCCCCTCGGCAGGCCAAGCGTCACATGAACATCCATAGGATCAACATGGATCGTCTTCCCCTTCTGTAAACTAAGCTCACAACTTCGCGGATCGAAGCTATCCAGAACCCAATAACACATTTTCGAAGGCAATGCAGTAATATTTAGTTGCAACAGGCCCACCGAAACCCCATCATCTTCACCGCTGCCTTTTGTTGTGAGCTTAGTTTACAGAAGGGGAAGGACGATCCATGTTGATCCTATGGATGTTCATGTGACGCTTGGCCTGCCGAGGGGGGAAATAAGTATCCAAAAGAAACCAAGGCACGAACAATCGACGTTGTTGGATACGTGGGCTGGATACTTTACAAAAAAAAAAGGATAAGATCCTGCCGAAAGAAGTTGCACAGAAGATGCTTGATGAGACCGATGGCGGTGTATGGTTCAAACGCCATTTCCTAGTACTAGTTACGTCTTGTCTTATCGAGGCTGCACACAATGGCTACGTGCTTCCGCAAATAATGGACTACCTAGAAGACGTTGACAACATGGCGAATCTCAATTGGTGTGAATACACGTTGGCGAGGCTTATAAGCTGCAAGCTTGACTGGGAAAAAAAAACGAAGGAATTCAGAGGGCCGATACTATTTCTTACGGTAATGTCTCTACGTTCAATAAATGATCATAACGTTGTTTTATGCATTAAAAAATGTTAATTTTATTTTTTATGAAATTTTAACTATTTCTATTACAAGACGCACCCGACCACTGGAACATATATTCATGAACATCTTCATTTATTACTCGTGAATATTAATATAGTAATACTAATTAAATGATGATAGGTCATGTACGTTGACCGGGTTATGTTGTTTACTCGAGCTGTCCCGATATCTTTTCCATTGATAAAGGGTTGGAATAAAGATTCATTGAAGAAACGAGAGACCCAGGAGCTAGCTGCAAATGGATTTGGAGCGGGTTTTCCGTACGATAGTTGGAACCTCCGGAGACGCAAGTGTATGAAGCTATACACCCTCAACCACAACCTGAGAAGAACGATTTGACAGTTGAACCGGATGGGGGTAATGTGCACGGCTTCACGGATAGGCTGCTCGCCAAAGCAAAGGTGATGGCCGACGCAATGTCGGAAATTTTGGAGATGGGGCAGGAAGCTCCAAAGGAATTGCTGAACGATTCTAATTATAATCGTGTTTTATCCACAACACAACATCTTCTGGGCTGCAGTAAGCAAGCTATTTCTCCGGCGGACCGAGGCTCGGAATCACTCTGGACTGAAGAGTTGGGCGATGACGAGTTCTGGGAAAATCGTCTTGGTATTATAGAGGAGATAGAGGATGGTGTTAGGAGGAAATTGAAGTACAATTCTACTCAAGAGGACGTGCCAAGTTTCAGCCTCGGTTTGACACAAGAGSAGATCGATGTTGCTGAGAACCTAACCGAGATGAATCCAGCAGGTGATGACAACGTGGATTGTGGTGCAGTTTTGTGTGATAAACAAGACGGGTGTCAGACAATGATTGGAAATCCGGCAATCGTTATCAAAGCTGTAAAGGTATTTGTGTTTTATTATTGAAAATTGAAATAATTCAACTAATGAATAATGAGATTATCTACGTTACAGGTCAAGGAGAATACTTCATGCGGAAAACAACAATGCGATGTTGTTGGCGGTCAACTGCGAGATGTGACTAAAGCGGTAAACAGTGAACCTAATTGCAAGGATGCAAAGCAAAAGGGGAGAAATGTAATTTTCCTCTACCCCTGATCATTGTTGTTTTTGTAAAATATATAATCATTCTTATTCTAATGATATGGAGGTGTATTATATTGTATAACAACATATTTGAACTTGAAAAATGAAGGCTACTGCTGACCCGAAACCACACGGAATGGTCCGTCGAACTGAAAAGCAGCTCAAGAAGACGGTGTCCTTTGCATCCCCGTACATGAAAAGAGCTGTCACCATGTCTGAGAGATTGGATAGGTTGGAGAAGGACTTATTCTACTGGGTTTTGTGTAACAATGATGCTGACAGGTACGTTGGTTCACGTGCTTGCTAATATTGTTTTTAAGTGCTTTTTCATGTATAGCATCTTATTTATAATAAATAAATCTCCTATGTTTTTTTATTATTTTTACATATTGATATTTTTTTTGTTTGGTTACAATTGTGTGATTTGTGATGTACAATCAAGTGTTTTTCAGTGTTTTGAACCCTATTAATTTTTAGGCTGACTGTTTGTCTCAATATTAATTGCATTTTCCAGCGAGGAAATCCTTTTTTCAAACGGTCGCTCTGACCTCAGGCGGCGAGAGATGGTGATAATTGCACCAACAGCGTACGTCAGTACGGCTATTGTTGATATCTGGAGCCAAATTCTGAACAGTAAAGAGAAATATCGAGCAGCAACCTCACCGCACCGCTTCTTCGCAACGACAGACCCATGCGTATTATGCACATTTAAATACATAAATAGTTGTTAAAATTATGCAATAGTTTGGGGAAATTAATTAAATTCTTGTCTCTTTATGTAGTGCTATACACTGGTCGACGCACCGAAAGGATGGGATATGAGCAGACGTGAAGCCAAGTTTTTCGAGAAATTGGATGAAGAGCTAAAACATATTGATGGGGTGCAAATTGGCCAAATAGATATGGTAAAATCAAAAACAGAGTTCATTGCCCTACCATTAATGAAACATATATTTTTAGTATCTGAAAAAATTGTTCTCCTGCAGTTTTTCTTTCCAATTTACCGTGCCGAGCATTTTCTACTTGATGGCTTTCAATGTACGGAGGTTCCGGGCTGATATCATCGACAATTCAGTTGCTGTTGATTCGAGGTCATTAGAAGAGGGGTACGGTGATACCCCAATATTGCTGGTAAGTAGATGCATGCAAATATTGTATATAGTAACTCTTATTGTTAATACTCTGCATAAGAATGTTGTTCTTGACTATAAGCTTCCTTTCATTTGAATATATTGGGATATGATTTTTATAAGTCCTTCTGGTGCTTTAATCAGTTCTGTTTTGTGCTTTCATCATTGTTGTTGAGTGCTTTTTTGGATGTAATTGTTTTTTTATTATTTTTAAACCATTGCTTCAATCATTTATCTATAGTGCTTTGTCATTGTTTGGTTGTGGTTATAATTGCTTATGATTCCAGTATGATTTGGTTTTTGATATTTTGTTCTAATTACGATATATGCTTATGTTTCCAGAATTATCTCTAGAAAGATTCTCACAGTTTTTGTAAATATGTGTATCTTCAGATTGTGCATATTGATCTTCTGTTTGTTTGTGTTAATGGATTAGTGTTTTTAAAATAATTGTATGGAGTGCTTTTTGCTTGTGTTACTGTATGCCTTATGTTGTTTAATTTGTGTAACACATGTGTTTTTTGTAATAAGCATTTTGATCATTTGTTATGCGACTTATATTCGTTTAAATTCTGCAGTGCTTCTGCAAACAATAGGTGCGCTTTGTTAAAAAAAAATATGTTTCTAATACTAAATATAGATTGTTTGTGTGACTGGATTAGTGTTTTTAAAATCATTGTATGCAGTGCTTTAATCAGTTCTGTTTTGTGCTTTATCATGGTTGTTGAGTGCTTTTTTGGATGCTTGTGAATATATTGGGATGTGGAGTGCTTTTTGCTTGTGTTATTGTATGCTTTTTGTTGTTTAATTTTGTGTAACACATGTGTGTTTTTTGTAATAAGAATTTTGATCATTTGTTATGTGACTTATATTCGTTTAAATTCTGCAGTGCTTCTGCAAAGATAGGTGCTTGTAAAAGAAAAAAATGTTTGTAATACTAAATTTAGATTGTTTTGTAATTTTCCACCAGAAGGAAAAACTTGCTGAGTATCTGAAGAGTAACGGACAATCCAACAAATCAACGGGTCTTAAGAAGGTCCCAGTGACAAGATTGAGGATGCCTTGGAGGGATGACAACAATAAGTGCGATTGTGCCATATATACAATGCGACACATGGAGACGTACATGGGGAGTGGGACAAGATGGGATGCGGGCTTGAAGAGTAAGTCTGCGACCCAAATGGCGTTCTTGAGGGCGAAGTACTGCACAACGATACTAACATCGGAGGATAACGTTTACAAGGATCGTAATCAAGAAGAAGCCTCATTCTACTTTCGTTGTGCGTGCGAAGACTACGAGATAGATGTGGTCGATCTGCTAATAAATGGTGGAAGCGGTGCCCCTCCCGGATTTGATGCTGATGGGACCGACTGATATCTTAGTGGCATGAACAATATTGTTCTATTTTGTTTTATTCTATTTTGTGCATTAGGTGCARTTATCGTGAGAATTGTGTATTTGACACTATTTGTTTTGGATATTGACAAKAACTGGTTGTTTATTTGTTCTGTGTTTCACGATATGCTTGGATTATGCAGTTATGATAATTTCGCTTTTTGTGAAAAACCGGTAATGTTGTCAAAAAAATATTACAATTCAGTTGCTGTTGATTCGAGGTCATTAGAAGAGGGGTACGGTGATACCCCAATATTGCTGGTAAGTAGATGCATGCAAATATTGTATATAGTAACTCTTATTGTTAATACTCTGCATAAGAATGTTGTTCTTGACTATAAGCTTCCTTTCATTTGAATATATTGGGATATRATTTTTATAAGTCCTTCTGGTGCTTTAATCAGTTCTGTTTTGTGCTTTCATCATTGTTTTTGAGTGCTTTTTTGGATATAATTGTTTTTTTATTATTTTTAAACCACTGCTTCAATCATTTATCTATAGTGCTTTGTCATTGTTTGGTTGGTGTTATCAAATAAATAGAGAATAAAGCATCGCAATTTTTTTTTTAAATGCTACGATCGACTTATTAATTATGTTGCTATTAATTAGTGCCAAGTTCCTCTCAAAGGTATTGATAAAGAAGGATTATAGAGCACTGTTCTATTTTTATTATATTTTTTTTAACGTTATTGTCATATTACAACAAAATGAAAAACAATGCAAACCAACAACCTAGAAAAAGGTTCAAGCGCAAACCAAAAATCAGAAGTTTATAGTTATGCAAGAACAACAAAAAAATTTTATTCGTTATAAAAAATCGTCTAAATGTCTGAAAAAATATTAGTTATAATATAACCCTGACAATTATTTCAATTCTACTGGGCAATTGCGAGCGTCATGGTTCGATTTCTGCTTGCATTGGCTACACATTCTCAACGGCTTGTTGCTATTTTCAATCGCCAACTCCTTACTTGATTTCAGCCGGTTACGAGAACCCTTATTATTGACTGTCGACGGGGGCAACACTGTTACATCATCGGGGATTGATGTTCCATAGAAGTTATCAAATAGTTTGCGCTTTGCTGAAGAATTGTTCGTTTCATCCCCGTCCACCRTTAGAGATGTCTTCAACTCCCTAATACCTCGTAACAATGCCGACATGTTATCTACCTTACCCTCGGCCAAGCCAACGCAAGTGTAAAATTCAGACATAATCTGACTCATAAGTGCTTTGCTCTCCTCGATACAACTTGTTTGGCCACGAGTGACACCTTGCACATCGTACATGGTGTTCTTGAATGCAAATTTAATCCAACGGCTAACAATGTATTTATCGGGCACCTTCTCAATTCTCATTTCTTTGAAAATGAAAAAAATATGAGAGCACAGTAAGCCTTTTGCAGCTACAAACAATAGAGTCGGCACTCTTGTCATACACAACTTTGAGCAAACAACTACGATCTTCGACGTCATATAAGAACATATTTCCGTTCTCATTTATGCTTGCAACACGACATCCGAAACAAGCAGCGACAATCTCGTACTGAACTTCCCTAAAAATTAGAGTCGTGTAAATAGACGAAGCGTGTTTTTCAATTGCTAAAGGTGTTTCGAGATAGGGAACTGCGGTTTCTTCCTGACTATTAATAGCATCAAGGTGTGTCTCTGAGAATCCAACGCACTTTCAATATTCAAATAAAATTCTAACAAGTTAGCATGAGGGTTGGTGTACCTGCCGAAGAAACCATTTTCACTCTCCGACATAGACGTGGTTCTAAATAGCCGACTCATTGGGACATCCCTAAAGTACGCTGGTATCCACATTTCACGTATTTCAAATAATGATTTAAACCATGCGTTGTCTAATAACCCAAATCCGACCATGACATCCTTCCATTGCGATTCGAACTCCGAMGGCTCGAGGAGATCAGACCAGACAACACGATTCAGCTTGTCCTTGAATGATACGTCGTTCTTCAAATTAGCAGGAACCTTATCGGGAACCTTCTTCATAATGTGCCACATACACAGGCGTTGTCTCGTACCRACAAGTACCTGCTCGATTGCAATTTTCATTGCCGGGTCTTGGTCGGTTGTAATAATTGATGGACTACGACCCATGCACTCTATAAATTTTCCAAAGAGCCATGCATACGCGCGAACATCCTCACTGGACAACAACCCGATGCCAAATGAAACACATTTACCGTGATTGTCTTTCCCAGTAAACGGAGCGAATATCATATTATACCTGATATTAAAATGAATAAAATAATATTACAGTCTGCTTGCCATTAATTCGAACCACGGTATTATGTTTTTGATATCTATTTATGTGTTTACAAATTATATTACAGTAACGTATACCCAACATGTAAAACATATGAATGGTTACCAATATTGTTGACAGCCGCCGAAACGAAGTACTATTAATATTTATTAACTACAGTACACAACATTGATAACCCAAAGTCTTTTTCTTATATGAGGTAGTAAAAACCATTTTTTAATATAAAAAAATTTGATGGCAATGGTGCAGTACACTACATTAGTTAATCCCCTAATGCTTTCCATTAATTAAATAACCAAAAAAAGTTATCTTGTAGTTATGTTGGTAAAAAAAAATCTTCAAAAAAAAAAAAAAAAAAAAAGAGCAGCAGTGAACGATAATTTTTATAATATATATATATATTAAAAAAATTACTTAGCAGTGGTGAAAACGATTTTTGTTACAAAACTCCGAATAGGAAAACAATATAATTTTCAAAACTCTAATAGGAAAAGGTAAAACCTGTTTGTCGAGTACGTCGCATCAAATGACACAACATCTCCGAATGCGGCGAAGTTCCTCCTACACGTAGGGTCAGCCCAAAATAACCTATTCAACTTATCGTGCTCGTCAACTGCATAATCGAACACAAATGCGGGGTTCATTTCTTTCTTCCTAAAAAGTTTCTCCAACAACATTTGAGCGTCAACCCCGGCAACATATGCTTTCAAATCACGTGCGAAGTTCTTGAATTCAACTTTCGTACAACCTATATTCGAATACCCACCGACGACTTCCTTAAATAGCCTATACGACCTCGTTGCACCGATATTCGCCCTAGCACAGCTCAGCATGAATTTCTTATGAGCAGGATCTAGAACTCTATTCTCTTTAAGAAATGGCTTGTATGGTTCAGAAACTAACATGTGATGATGACGTTCGATAAACTCGTGGACAACATAACCTTCACCGGGACAAAACTTGAACTTGACACGTGCCATGCACCCACAACGCTTGGACGTCCGACGTATTTTTTTTTCGGAGGGCTTCCACTTATGTTTTCATTCTCACACGTTACCACTTTCGCTATTCAGAGGGGCGACAAGCTTCTCACCCTCTCTATTACAATACACGGTTTTGAGCATGATAGTATTATCGCGGTACTTTTTTTCCGATCCAAGACGAACATCGAATCCACACTTTGAGGCGTAAGTTCTATAGAACTTAATACCGTCGTCTAAGGACGCAAATTTTTTCCCCACGAAGGGCTTATAATTCAAATCACAATGCGGCAAGTAATACTCGGTTAGTCCAGGTGATATCTCGACATGATACTCGGTCTTCTCCCTACACTCGTTAGTGCCTGCGAATAAATGAATCACGGATAATAAAAAAATTTATCATTCGATCCTGTAAAAAAAAATCATAATACATTGCTTTAAAAAAATGATATGATGCTTTTTGGGGGCTTTCCGTTTAGACGTCGCATAATATATTGCTTGAAAAAATCGTAATGTATTGCTTTTAGTGCTTTAAAGGTTGGATGGTGCTTTCTGTATAATAATCAGTGAGGTAGGTGTCGCATTAAGCGTAGACATTAAATTCTCGGTTCGCAGATTAACTAGTTACTGCTTTTTCTGAAAACCTTTAGTGCTGTCTTGAGTTGGTGGACAGTGCTTTCAAATATGTTTAGCAGCGACTGGAATAATAAAACATCTGTTCGCAATTTTTTTTTTTTTTCCGTTCATCTGTGGATTAAGGCAGTCCAAGGCAACCCTTTGCGCCTCTTTTTTTTCATATACAGACAAACCTGATGACGCCTGATGATCGAAAAACCTAATCCTATATAGGGGTTGCGCCTCTTTTTTTCATATACATACAAACCTGATGATCGAAAAAAAAAAGAAACTTACGGGGATGAACGGACAAACCTGATGACGTCATCTTCCGGATTACGCCGTCTGAGATATTGAAGATGATGAACCGATGATTTTGGAGATTAAGCGTGGATATAATTTTTGTCAACGTAAAGATTTGATATTTCCTTATTATGTTAATGGGAATATACGTTATTATGAGCCGTAATCTTTGACCAGATTCTGAAAATACTAAAATAACTCCAAGATGCTTGAATTAAAGTCAATTATTTCGTTTTATTTTAACCATTGATCGTATTTGATCTAGGGCCTAGATTGGTCCCTAGGTTCGCATATATTGACGTGGGATCTATTTGAATCTAATCATATATATATATATATATATATATATATATATATATATATATATATATATATATATATATAGAGAGAGAGAGAGAGAGAGAGAGAGAGAGAGAGAGGGGATAGATTAAATTAAATATAAGGGTAAATTCTATTTTTAGTACCCAAATTACGCTTAAATTTCAGGATCAGTACCTCACGTTTCAAAAGTATCAATATCAGTACCCCTAGTTACATTTTTCTCTCAAATCAGGTACCCAGCGTTGACCAGCCGTTAAAAACTAACGGAACCAACAAACTTCGAATTTGAATGGAAAATGCTGAGGTGGAATATTTATTTAGAATTTACTATTTTATTAATTAGAAAAATAAAAAACTATTAATAAATAATATAATAAATGACATTTAATCAAAACAAATAAAACATGAGGAGGAATATATAAAAAACTATGCAAACTCCTATTTCAACAGAATTAAACCCTAAATTGATGATGATTAATACGGTCTGCCGCAATACTGGGTGAAATTGGACCCAGATCGAACGGCCACCATCCACTCATTCTCCTCTTTAAATTAATACGCACTTTGCTCCTCAACCATTATCAATTAGGGTTCCGACGGCGGGCGAGGTCGTGTACATCTGCCAGTGGCTCGTGGTGGCCACCGGAGAAAACGTCGAGCGCGTCATGCCGGAGATCGACGGGCTGAACGAGTTCGGTGGCGAGGTTATTCACGCCTGTGATTATAAGTCCGGCGAGGGGTATAAAGGTAAAAAGGTCCTCGTCGTGGGGTGTGGGAATTCGGGCATGGAGGTTTCGCTTGATCTCTGTAACCATGATGCTAAGCCCGCCATGGTCGTGCGAAGCTCGGTAAGTTATTTGTTTTAAAACTCTTTATTTAATTTGATGGTTTTTTTTTAAGTTTTCTGTTTTAATTTTTATTTATTTTTTCAGGTTCATGTGTTACCAAGAGAGATATTTGGGAGATCAACTTTTGTGCTGGCTATGTTGATGCTAAAATGGCTACCACTGTGGCTTGTGGAAGAGGTCGTATTGTTTCTATCATGGATGATTATGGATGATTTTGGGAACATGGAGAAATTCGCGCTGAAACGGCCCAGCCTCGGCCCGTTGGAGCTTAAAAACAATCAGGGGAAAACTATTAATATATATTATTTATTTTATTAATAGTTTTTTATTTTTCTAATTCATAAAATATTAAATTCTTTTAACGGCTGCTCAATGCTGGGTACCTGATTTGAGAGAAAAATGTAACTCGAGGTACTGATTCTGAAATTTAGGCATAGTTTGGGTACTAAAAATTAAAATTATCCTAAATATAATAAATCGATCTCTATCAACTATCGTTTGAAACAGCCTTGTCTAAATGTTGAACATGCAATTTCCTCCAATCAGTCCCCAAAAGCAAGGACACACCAGCCTTAGATGTATGATAAAGTAAGAGTACCGGAATGACAGCCATGCCAAGGAAAAGTGGGAAAATCCATATACCTTCTCCATCTTTTTGTCAGGCAAAACTGGGTGATTTACGTGAGTGAACAGGAGCAGGCATCGTCATGGGGGAAAGAGTGGGCACCGCAGCTGCCTTGGCGCTACTCTGGTCTGCGCCGACATAGTCATGATGCAACATTCTTCATGTCCTTCCGTGTGAGTTCATTGAATTTGCAACTTCTCGATATGATCAAGTTGTTCCGGAAACTTCTCTATACGATCGAGTTATAAGAGGCTAGAAGTTTTTACCTGCTTTTACCGATGGTGTAGTAAGAACTTCATTGCGATCAAGACATAGTACCCAAGGCCCCATACATGTTTGCGATCAAGACATAGTACCCTGAATTCCGAGGCTTCATTTCTGGAAGCTTCTCAGCCCACTCCCCATTTTTCATATCTCCATGTATCCGACACACCCCAATAAGAGTGGCCCATATTTTGCACGTCGGTTCATAAGGCATCGCCAAAATTGTTGAGAAATTTATTCTTGGCAATAATTCTTATTTAGTTATTTGCCTTTCTTGGGCACAAAATAAGTTAGTAAACTAGATTTAGGACAATATTATGTTTACTAGTTTATGCACAAAGACTTTAATTATTCCTAAATTGTGTTTAGAATTTGTTTTTAAGATTTTACCAAGTTTAGGATTCTTGGTTGTCTATTTAAGACACAAGAACTCCTAATACTTGTTGACGATTTTTAGAGATTTACGCACGAGATTTCTTGAAGGACGGAAGACGCACAAGAGAAGAAGAACACGATAGAGTTACTTGGAGCCAACGATCGTGATAAACAAGATCTTTGAAGTTGCGTGACCGACGGAGAACATCTTGCTATTCCGTCAACAAGTATTTAGTATCAAGTTTCTTGATATTTAGTTTTCATATATTACTTTATATTTTTTATTGAACTTAAAAAGAAAGTAATATGTTTTTCGGGTTTGTACACCCAAGTTCACAAGTACTTTTATTTTGAACTGAATTTGTTTAATCGTGTTCTCGTTTTTTAATTTCCGCTGCATAAGTTTAAATTTACTCTGGTCGATGTTGTTAACTGATGTTGGTAACATTGATTAACAACATCGTGAATCTGAGAATTATTCGTATATCCATATACCTTCTAATTTTACAATTGGTATCAGAGCAAGTTACTTAACCTTTTAAATACTGATCCTTATTTTTTAGGTGCTATGGATGCTCAAGGCAACCCGAGGGGTTTAATCCTTAATGGTGAGAATTACTCTCTCTGGAAACAGAGAATGAGGTGGCACTTGAAGAGCATGGATGAACGTGTTTGGAAGACCGTCCTTGTTGGATGGGAAAAACCACGTGTCACGGATGGCGAGGGCGATGCTGTTCCCAAGAAAGAGGAAGATTGGACTACTGAAGAAGCAGCCGTTGCAAATTGGAACTCTAAATGCATCAACGCCTTGTGTGGATATGTAGATGCAAGCTACTATCGAATCATCAAGAATTGCGAGTTTGCAAAGGATGCATGGGACGCACTCCAAAGGGTGTGTGAAGGAACAGCAGGCGTGAAAAAATCCAGACTAAGAATGCTCTTGTCCACATTCGAGGCTATGAGAATGAACGAGAAATTTTGCAGGATGACCAACTCTCCACCGCCGTCTGTCCCAGAACTGCCAGAAGAGGTTCGCCGCTCCGGCGACCAGGTCCCGCTGCTGTTCCCAAAAATTGGTGGCCTTGATATTCGGGAGGAGATTGGTGGTGGTAGTTCTTCAAACCCACCACTATCAACATCGCCGCCTCAATCGCATGCGCCTGATTCCCTCGCTGTCGTGCCTGTTCCATCGCTGGTCGACGCTACGCCGGTTGCTCAAGTGTTCCCTGGACAGCCCGGGAACGAGATTGACGTCGATAATCCCCCCGATTTAGCTTTTGTGGCTGAGACTTTTGGCCGCATGGGGAACCCAAATTTGAAGCGGTCTCGGCGCTTGCGCAACATACCGCCCGGCGTTGTGCCGCCCGCGGTCCCAAAGAGCAAGGCTGGTCCGCGTCGCCACGTGCCTATTGAACACATCAATCTCCAGGAGGATTTTGTTATGGAGTCTGACCCTGATGACCATGATTTTGTGCCTACTGCTCCGATTGCCGGATATGTGCCGCCGTCTGCCTCTACTTCCAGTCTGCCGGAGAAGAAGAGGTTTACTCGCCGGAAACAGTTTGTACGTAAAGCTGACAGGAGACCCAGCCTAACGAAGGACAGTGTCTCTCCCAGTCAGGCCAAGGTCAAAGTTTCTCCTGGATCAACTGATACTGAGTACACTTCGCCCCCTTACACTATACTGGATTTTATCACCGGCGAGGTTACGAGTTCTGCCAAACCGACTACCGCTGATCCCTCGCCGTCTCCAGTTTGTGCTGCTACACCTGAGTTTGATACAGGTCTTTTTGAACATTCCCCTGATTCTTCATTGGATGTGCCCTTGAAAGATTTTCTTGCTGCATGCAAAGAGGACAAGAAGAAAAAGAAGGCTGCTGCAAAGGATGATGTTGCTAGTCATGTTGGTAGCCCCTTACCAACATCGCGTCGTTCACAGTCTTTTTCGTCCTCCCGCACTGCTTCTGTCCCAAGAACCACTCCTGCTCCCTCGCCGCCTTCTTCTAATGCATCGGCTCATTCACAGTCCTCTTCTGGAACTGCTACTCCTACACCGGAGATTGAGGACATGGAGCCCTTTCGGAGAAGTTTCTAACTGCGGAAGCTGCTAAGTTGTTTGCTGTTTATCAAACACGAACATGATTGCCGAAAGGAGAGTGCCAGTTGGTTTGTTTGAGCGCCACAATTTGATAGCCTACCTCCGATTTCACAGTATATATTCCACAGTCTCCACTGCCGTACCATTTGTTAGGGACATAGTTCTTGAGTTTTATGCGAACATGTTGCCCTCGATTGTTGATTTGCGATCTGTGAACTATGGCAAAGTTTTTGTGCGTGGTAGTGTTTTTGCTTTCACCCCTGATTTGATTGATGAGTTTTTTGGGACTGAACCGTTTTGGGGTGTGTCTAATGTGGATGATATGGATGAGGTTATGTCTTTTTTATCTGGTGGTATGGTGCATTCCTAGTTTGAGCAATTGCCAAGCACTAGGCTCTCGTCTCTCTATTTTATTATGCATAAAGTGGCTCTTTGCAATTGGGTCCCTTCCAAGAACACCACTTGTGTGACTCGGCCTCAGGCCCAGTTTTTGTTTAAGCTTGGGAAGGGTTTTAAGTTCAGTTTCGGGCACCATGTTTTTGATATTGTGACTAAGTTTGCCACATCAAGGTCTGCCGCCTAGTTGTGTTTTCCCTCTCTTATTTTCAGTTTGTTGAAGAACCAAGGTCTGATGCTTATCCCAGATGATGTGCTCACTGGTGATGCAGATTGGTTTGCTTTCCGAGGCCAACATACAACTGGTGCTAGGGTGATCGATTTGCCTTGGCAGGCTCTAGTTCCTGCTGATGTAGATAGTGATGTTGGGAGGGACGATCCCAACATGGTCCGCATTTCTGCGCAGCTCCTGCGTGCGCATGTTGCTTCCATTGATTTGCAGGTTTCTAAGCTACAGGCGCTTCGTTGCTCACTTTTGGAGGCCCTTTCCCTTTCTGGTCAAAAAGGTGGAGATGAACTTGACGCGGACATGGGGGGAGAAAATGAAGGTGCAGAAGATGTTGCTGCTGAGGATATTGCTGCTACTGCTGATAAGGATGTTGCTGAAGATGTTGTTGCTGCCGAAGCCTTGGCGAGCCTTGCTCAGGAAAGGAGGAGGAAATGAATTCGCGCTCGCGATAAGGCTTTGAGGAGAATGCTGCGAATGCAGAAGAGGAAGAGAAAGGAAGGTGGTGAAGGAACTTCGACATCCCCTCGTCGTTCAAAGAGGGTTCGAGGTCATTAGGTTCCTTGGCAGTTTGTTTTGATAAGATTTTTGAACAATGTTGATTTGTAATGTTGGTTTGATTTTTAACAACATTGGGTGTTTTGGTTAGGGGGAGTTAGTGTTTTTTTTATTTTCATTTGTGTTTGCGTCTTAGTGTTTTGTCCAGAAAGACAAAAGGGGGAGATTGTTGAGGAATTTATTCTTATTTAGTTATTTGTCATTCTTGGGCACAAAATAAGTTAGGAAACTAGATTTAGGACAATATTATGTTTCCTAGTTTATGCACAAGACTTTAATTATTCCTAAATTGTGTTTAGGATTTGTTTTTAGGATTTTACCAAGTTTAGGATTCTTGGTTCTCTATTTAAGACACAAGAACTCCTAATACTTGTTGACGATTTTTAGAGATTTACGCACGGGATTTCTTGAAGGACGGAAGACGCACAAGAGAAGAAGAACACGATAGATTTACTTGAAGCCAACGATCGTGATAAACAAGATCTTTGAAGTTGCGTGACCGACGGAGAAGATCTTGCCATTCCGGCAACAAGTATTTAGTATCAAGTTTCTTGATATTTAGTTTTTATATATTACTTTATATTTTGTATTGAACTTAAAAAGAAAGTAATATGGTTTTCGGGTTTGTACACCCAAGTTCACAAGTACTTTTACTTGTGAACTGAATTTGTTTAATAGTGTTCTCGTTTTTTAATTTCCGCTGTATAAGTTTAAATTTACTCTGGTCGATGTTGTTAACTGATGTTGGTAACATTGATTAACAACATCGTGAATTTGAGAATTATTCGTATATCCAAAGACCTTCTAATTTTACAAAGATAATATCTTTTGCCATTTTAACTAACCCAGCCCGCCCGTACAAATCGGCCATGCACGCAAAATGCTCTAAATCGGGTTTATACAGTAAACACCCATCATTTTCTCATAATACAATCGTCCTGGACCCACAAGGCCCGAATGGCTACAAGCCGACAAAATCGTAACCATCGCTACTCGATTAGGTTTTATTCCGGAACTCATCATTTCCTCAAATAGCTCGACGACCACTTTGCCGTCTCCTTGCACTCCATATCAGGCTATTATTGACGTGTAAGTCACCGTATCTCTATATTCAAGCGAATCGAACAATCTCATCAAGACTTTACCCGATCTCGTACATATCGATAAGTGCATTCCAGAGCAACAAATAGCCCTTAAACTCCTCGCGCCGAGCGATGTAGCAGTGAAACTCTTTCCCGTGCCTCAGATTCTCCACACAGGCTCATATTAATTAATTATGATGCTTATCTCAACCTGGGACGATCTCATTCTCTCGAAAAGCTCGAAAGCCTAGTCCTACATACCATTAGACGCATATCCCGAGATCATCGAGTTCCAGGTGACTTTATCCCGAGTCAGCATTTTGTCGAACACATTCCGTGCGTTCGCCAGATCACCGCACTTCGGGTACATGGATATCAACGCGTTACGCACGAACAAGTCGTGACTCAAACAGCTCGATTTAACGGAATTATGAACCTCGATTCTGAAAACGAGATCCAATTGCTCGGCGCAAGCCTTGAGAACGGACAGGTAAGTGTAGTGGTCGGGCCTTGCTCCGGTATGAACCATTTGTTTGTAGGCGGATATAGCTTCATCAGAGCGCTGGATTAATTAAAGTACTGAATACACAGTTACTTTCATTTTTTCTTTTTTCTAATATTTAAAAAAATCAAAATAAAAATAAAAATTGCCCCCTCGTCCTTCCATTAGACACTAGCATAAAGCAAAACCATCACAACATTATTAGTTTCACAGGTTTAAAACATGGAAGGCGTACAAAGAGAAAATGATCAGAATTAAACTTACAACCTAAATGATAAATGGAAACAACAAATATTGATTGCAGAAATGGGCACATCTATAAGCCAATTCAAATAAAAATTGGTCTTTTAATCTTTAATATCAGGAATAAAAGAAATGCACAGCACTACCAAAGTATGTTTCTATATTTAGGTAGACTCCCCAATTAGATTTTCCTGTTTCAACTCTCTATCTTATTGTATAAGTTAAAATTCATTCGAATACTTTTGAACCTTTTTTTAAGAAAAGTACCTAACATCGTACTCCTTCCGTCCAGAAAAGATAGACATATTTTTTATTTTTATCCATCTAAAAAAGATAGACATATTTTCTTTTTAAAAGTTAGAATATCACAAAAAAACCTAAAATAGCCCTATTTAGTTTACTTTATTCATTGAAATAATAAAAAGTTAAGGGTAAAGTAGTAAAAATAGCAAATGTTTCACAATTCCAATTACAATAATTCTGTCTTCTTATACCCCGTTTTTGTCTACCCACTTATCTTTTCCGGACGGAGGGAGCATTAGTTAATATTTAGGTAAAATTTTAAAAAAAAAAAATCCAAAAAGTATTTACGTCCAATATACTTTTGTAAAATTATTATTTTTTATAATTTTATACTTTTATTTGATCAAATTAGTATCGGGTGAGATGGGTTGTGACGCCGCTAGATGGCAGATTATCGCCTTAATTAATTTTATAGACGATTTCACCGTCTAACTTCTATTTACAGAAACTGAAGTACAAGTTATCAGACTCATTCACCAACTAACCATCACAGTCTTGGTTCGTTTTCTACTCCACATGTATAAGATACGATCACTTAATGAGATATTAAGCACACATGTTAAAACAGAAACCTTTATTTTATTAAAATGACAAAAGATAAATTATTAAATTAGTAATCTCCTTTTGGAAGGAGATAATCTTTTAGACTCTCGTAGAGAGGACTTGTTCTTGAAAATATATAAACTCACTATTATTACAAACACTTATTACAACACTCTTTGTTATTCTTTTTTTTCGCACTTAAACTAGATTTTATTTATTATTATGAGAAAACAGAAGAAAATAAGAGATGTCTTCTGCATCCTTCAACTCCTGGATTTATAGAAGTCTGGCTTACTTGAAATCCGAACTTCATATATCTTGTAATTTTATTGACATCAATCCTTACATTATATCCTCCTGCTAGCTGATGGAATTTACTCAATACAGATGCACGTTATTTGGGGACCCGAAAATCACATGATCTCTTTATTATTATCAGTGAGCCTTTTACTTTTTTTGGCTTGTGCGGTCCCCGTGCAAAATGCATTTTTGGTAGTCCCTGACCACTTGTCTTGGTTTGTTTGAATCCTATACCAAACTTTGGCTCTGTCTAATTTGATCATTTTAGATAGATATCACGTGGGCCATGTTGCAGTATTTCTGGCGAGTTTCTTTACTCTCTGCTAGCTTGTTACTCCATAGAATAACTCTCTTTTTGTGGAACAGATTTTCTTCAAACCCTGTTGTATTTCATGTCATTGCATTTAACATGAAAGACCCATTCACCATATTTTTGAAGAATTTGAACGAGAACTTGACTTTGTCCATCTCTGTGAGATCGACCTAAAAATGTCATGCCCATCTTGTGGACATATCATTTTCCGTGAGTGTTGTTACTAACGGAACTTCTTCAGATGATGGTGTTTTGATTATTTTCATTGCCTCTATGTCTGGTCATCTAAACTTGTTGAAATGGAATACTCCATGCATTCCCATTCCGACTGGTTCTAGTGTTTTGCTAAAGAAGTATAACACTAGGACATCACCCCGTGCAAGATGAGTTTTAATTTCTTAGGTCTCGTGCACTGCATCTTGTATCCATCTCAAAATTTATGAAATTTTTTAGAAACTTGGTGATCTTGTATGAATCGATACTAAGGCTCCAAACTCATACTAGCATTTAACGTCTTGTGGATGATATTCTGGCATCATCCACACCCTCGAGTATCTTCCAGACACATCTACTAGACATTTGGCCAGATTAATTCCTACCCTAGTTGTTAACTTCTCCCATTTTTGTTGATAAACCTAAAAATGAGAAGTTTTCAAAATCTTGTAAGTATCGATCTTAGATTTGCCTATTTGTGGACTAAGATCAATCTCTTCCTCATTAACCCCTGAGGCGATGGGTTGACTCGAAGACTTGAGATTTGACTCCTCAATTTTAGCATGAGACAGTTTATTTGTGGATGATTCCATCTCAGCTCTCGTGCTAGGGGTATTTGAATTTCTTGCTACAGGTCCAGAGTCCTGCACTCGAAGTGTCTCCTTTTGCACCATTGAAGATGTCGCCCGAAGAAGTGACTTTCTCATTGCAGGCCATAATTATTCGTTAACCTGTAAATAACCTCATATTTGATTAGAAACTGTTTCCCGATCATCTCATTGTAACCTTCCAACTACCTCTGCATTGAGAGTCAATGCATTAAACTCGCGTTAAAGCATCTCTAGATGTTTCCTTAGATGCCTCGCCATTCTGAGAATTGAATCAATTTTTGATCCCTCTATCTCTTGTTAAGAAATTTGCAAGAACATTTTCATAAAAAAAATTGACGACAATATAATAACCATAAATTGACATTCAGCCTGCCATCTAAGTAACCTAGCTTTTTCTAGTTTAGACTCAATTTTATTATTTAGAAAGACCTTAACACTCGAATTATTAGATTTTAAAGTGAACTTTTTACATAGCAGAAATAAAGAACATTTCTTTACGCCTTTCTAATTGCAAATAACTCATTCTCGTTGATATGCCATCGATTTGCATCATTATATGAAAATAGTCCGCTAAAATATCTACATGGCACTTATCTCTTTATCATTGCTTTCGTAAAAACAGTTGCCCACCAATAATTGTTGGCATCTTTGTATAAAACCAGTTCATCCTCATCATTTAGAATTTCCAATTTAGGAAGTTTTTTGCAAGCCTCCTTAAGTTGTTTGATCCCTTCTTGGTGTTCCTATTCCCACTCGAAATCGGTATCCTTTAATAGTAAAGAGTTAAACACCATCCTGTAATGTCTTAGGTTATTTATAAACATCACAGTAAAACAAACAACTCTTAGAAAGCTTTGAAGTTGCTTTTTGTCCTTGAGCGTGTCGGGAAAATCCTTGTATATTTTCTACAATGTGATTTTGTAAAATGATTCCAGACTCATCAACTTTTATCCTCAGAAACTCATTTTTTCTTGTAGATATTACTACTTTCTTTTCTTAAAGCACTAATCCTTCATTGTGGCAAACCTCTGAGAAACTTTCCAAATATTTTACATGATATTTCATATTCTTGGATGCGATGAGAATATCATCAATGTAGACGAACATGAAACTGAAATAATCTTTAATGAGATTATCCATCTTTCTTTGATATATTTGGGGTGCATTTTCTAGGACTATGGGCATACCATATCAAATATAGTGTCCTTGTGATGTGGAGAATGCCGTGAAATCCTTTCTTCTTTCCTCCATCTTAATATGGTAAAACTCAGATTTACAATCGAACTTGAAGAATACTTTGGCCTTTTTAATGCAATTTACCAAATATTCTCTACTTGAAATATAATATCAATTGAATTACAAGATATTATTAGTTCCCTTATAATTAATAACTAATCTCAAATTTTCTCTTTTTTATTTCTCCATGGTTACAGACCAGAAACCCTGGACTGCTGTATGGAGAGACGCCTTCTTTAATTAACTTAAGGTTAATGTGTTTTTTAAGTATTTGTTGCATTTCCTTTCGATCTTGTTGATTTATCAGGATAGGATTATATCTAACTAGCTTATTATCTCTTCCGAGTTTCACCTTCAAAGATTCTTTGAGCTCATTCTTATCCCACTATACTAGAGGATCTTCATCAAAATTCTTTTGAATCTTTCTTCTAATATCCTTTAATGAAATTTGTTCTTTCATGGTGGTATCTGGATGCAAGCTCGTGTTTAGGCTATATTTGAGGATTTCAATCGTATGTGATTTTATCGTTTCCTCCTTTAGGACTCCTAGACTCTTAGTTCATAGTTGGAGAATCACTTCTCCATAACTACTTCGATCCTTCATTTTCGGGTGCCAAAGTTTGCCTTAATCACCACACTTGCTGCGAATTGATTGGCATTTTTCTATGAAATGTCTCTCGTAGTCGCTGGACTATAATCTTATGATCACTTAATAATGAATCATTTAAAAATTAAAAACATGAACAAAATGTTATAAGACATTATAAAACAAATCTGAAAATAATTTTCAACTAGATAAAAGATATAATAAAGTTTGATTAACTTCAAAATAATTACAAGTTTTTATGTTTTACTTATGTAGTTTTAAAGTTTTCTTAGTATTATATTATGTCATTTTATAATAGTTATGCTTATTTTTATGTTTTATGTTTTAATTGATTATTTAAAAGTTTTTTATTTTTCACTAATTTTATAATATTTTATATGAAATACATGTATACTTGTAGGATATTGATATTATGATTTAATATCACCAATAATTATTATTTTAGTTTTAAAATATTTATATTAGTTCGAGTTACCACTATGTTAATACAAGATTCATATTCTTTTTGAATTACTCATGTTTATATATGTGTGTGCGTGTATGTGTGTGTGTGTGTGTGTATATATATATATA
>BMAC01001235.1:37761-71236 GCA_014905375.1 Phtheirospermum japonicum
GTAGCCAGCTCGGCTTCAGATTGTCAAGAAAAGGTGATTACCCTGCTCCAGGCAGGGCGGGGAATTTGGGACAGAGCAGGTAGGCTCGGTTATTGAGAAGGATGATTGGCGCTCTCCCATAAAGATATACCTGGAACAAGGAGTCCTTACCAAATGATAAAAAAGAGGCAGCAAAGGTACGCACCAGATCTGCTAGATTTCTGTTTAAATAAGGGAGAATTATTTAGAAGAGGGTTTGGTCAGCCTCTTCTGAGATGTTTAAATAGTACGGAAGGAGCTCTGGTCCTTAGAGAAATCCATGAGGGATGTTGCGGTAACCCACATGGGTGCTAGAGCTCTGTCAAGTAAGATCTTACGAGCAGGGTATTTCTGGCCCCATTTACGGGAGGCGGCGGAAAAATTTTGTGCGCGCATGCGAGAAATGCCAGAAGAATTCAACACTAATGCACAGGCCTGCCCGAGGAGCTCATGACAATGAGCTCCCCTTGCCATTCGCCAAATGGGGGATAGATCTGGTCGGTCCCTTTCCCCTGGCCCCCGCTCAAAAGAAGTTCTTGATAGTAAGCAATCGATTATTTCAGTAAATGGGTAGAAGCGGAAGGCCTTGGCCAAAATTACCGAAGACGCAGTTATGAAATTCCTATGGAAAAACGTGGTATGTAGGTAACGGCGTCCCCAGAATCCTGGTCTCCGATAATGGAACACAGTTCATGGGTTCTAGAATTAGGGCATGGTGTTCGAAAATGAAAATTGATCAGCACTTCACCTCTGTTTTACCATCCCCAAGCTAATGGACAGGTAGAGGTCACCAATCGCATACTAGTCCAAGGGATTAAAACTCGTTTTGGACAGAGCTGGGGGCAAATGGGTGGATGAGCTGAGCGCAGTCTTATGGGCCTATAGAACAAACCCTAAGGAGAGTACCGGGGAAACGCCTTTTAGCCTGGTCTATGGTATGAACGCGGTGATACCTGCAGAGGTTAGCATGGAGACTCATCGAATTCAGAACTTCGATGAGAGGCAGAATGAGTCTTTGATGCAAGACGCTCTGGATTTAGTCGAAGAGAAAAGGGACAGAGCTGCCACAAGGATGGCCCATATCAAAGGCGAGTAAAGGCCATGTATGACAGATCTGTTGTGAAAGAGACAGTTCCAGATAGGACCTGAGTAATTCGGAAGGGTCCTTGCCACGGGGCATCCAATTTTCCCTTTGACTTCCCTAAATCAGATCTTCTTAAGATCAGGTCTCCAACCTGGAACTATCTTTTCACAACAGATCTGTCATACATGGCCTTTACTCGCCCTTTGATATGGGCCATCCTTGTGGTAGCTCTGTCCCTTTTCTCTTCGACTATATCCAGAGCGTCTTGTATCAAAGACTCATTCTGCCTTTCATCGAAGTTCTGAATTCGATGAGTCTCCATGCTAACCTCTCCAGGTATCACCGCATTCATACCATAGACCAGGCTAAAAGGCGTTTCTCCGGTACCCTCCTTAGGGTTTGTTCTGTAGGCCCATAAGACTGCGCTCAGCTCATCCACCCATTTGCCCCCAGCTCTGTCCAAACGAGTTTTAATCACTTGGACTAGTATGCGATTGGTGACCTCTACCTGTCCATTAGCTTGGGGATGGTAAACAGAGGTGAAGTGCTGATAAATTCTCATTTTCGAACACCATGCCCTTATTCTAGAACCCATGAACTGTGTTCCATTATCGGAGACCAGGATTCTGGGGACGCCGTACCTACATACCACGTTTTCTCCATAGGAATTTCATAACTGCGTCTTCGGTAATTTTGGCCAAGGCTTCCGCTTCTACCCATTTACTGAAATAATCGATTGCTACTATCAAGAACTTCTTTTGAGCGGGGGCCAGGGGAAAGGGACCAACCAGATCTATCCCCCATTTGGCGAATGGGCAAGGGGAGCTCATTGTCATGAGCTCCTCGTCAGGCCTGTGCATTAGTGTTGAATTCTTCTGGCATTTCTCGCATGCGCGCACAAAATTTTCCGCCGCCTCCCGTAGATGGGGCCAGAAATACCCTGCTCGTAAGATCTTACTTGACAGAGCTCTGGCACCCATGTGGTTACCGCAACATCCCTCATGGATTTCTCTAAGGACCAGAGCTCCTTCCGTACTATTTAAACATCTCAGAAGAGGCTGACCAAACCCTCTTCTAAATAATTCTCCCTTATTTAAACAGAATCTAGCAGATCTGGTGTGTACCTTTGCTGCCTCTTTTTTATCATTTGGTAAGACTCCTTGTTCCAGGTATATCTTTATGGGAGAGTGCCAATCATCTTTCTCAATAACCGAGCCTACCTGCTCTGTCCCAAATTCCCCGCCTGCCTGGAGCAGGGTAATCACCTTATCTTGACAATCTAAAGCTGAGCTGGCTACTTTTGCCAAAAAGTCAGCCCGTCCATTTTCCTCTCTAGGAATCTGGAGAACTATTAACTCTTTCATTCCCCTGGCCAACTCCYTAAATYTAGTCAAGTACCTTTGCATATGTTCCTCCCTTGTCTCAAATTCTCCATTAATTTGTTTGCAAACAAGTTGAGAATCGACTTTGGCACACACATGATCCGCACCCAGGTCCTTTGCCATCTGAATACCTCTTAGAAGAGCTTCATACTCAGCAGAGTTATTAGAGAATGTTGTTTTCAACCGAATAGCAAACTCAGTAGACACGCCTTCAGGATCAATCAGAACAATTCCTGCCCCACAACCCTGATTACAGACAGAGCCATCCGTAAAGATCGTCCATTTCTTTAACTCTTCGGGAAGGCCAGTCATCTCTTGCATGAAATCTGCCAAGGCCTGAGCTTTAATCGCTGTTCTAGTTTCAAAGTCAATATCAAATTCACTTAGCTCGATTATCCATCTGACCAGTCTTCCCGATGCCTCTGGCTTATCCATGACCGTCTTTAAAGGTAAATTTGTTCGTACAATTATACTATGCGAAAGGAAATACGGACGTAATTTCCGGGCCGTTCCTACGAGGGCCAGTACTGCTCGTTCCACCTATACATACCTTACTTCGGTGTCATGTAAGACCTTGCTCCAGTAATAGACTGGTTTCTGGATCTTCCCTTCTTCCCGAAGTAAGACAGAGCTGATTGCCTGTTGCCCTACCGATAAGTACAAAATGAGGGGTTCCCCTAGAACAGGCTTTGTTAGCAAGGTCATGTTAGCCAAATGCTCCTTCAAAGCTTTAAATGCCTCCTCACACTCATCATTCCACTGAAATCTTGCTCTCTTCCTTAGAGCTTGGAAGAATGGTAGGCTCCTCTCTACAGAGCTGGACACAAATCTACTTAATGCGTTAATACGCCCCGCTAAGTATTGCATCTCCTTCACATTCCTAGGTGCCCGCATGTCCATAATTGCTCTGACCTTCTCGGGATTTGCCTCAATACCCTTTTCCGTGACCATGTAGCCCAGGAATTTGCCAGCTCTAACCCCGAATGCGCACTTCTTGGGATTAAGCTTCATCCTATACCGTCGCAGAGTATCAAAGGTTTCCCGCAGGTCTTCCACATGTGATGTTGCTTTCACGCTTTTGACCAGCATATCGTCCACATAAAAGTCCATGTTTCGCCCAAGTTGATTCTTAAACATCTTATCAACCAAACGTTGATAGGTGGCTCCTGCATTTTTCAAACCGAAAGGCATCACGATATAGCAATACGTCCCCTTTGGGGTAATGAAGCTGACCCATTTCCAATCGTCTCTGGCTAATCTAATCTGGTGATACCCTTGGGATGCATCCATCATACTTAAGAGCTCACATCCAGCAGTAGAGTCGACGAGCTGATCGATTCTGGGTAAAGGATAATGATCTTTCGGGCAAGCACGATTGAGATCACTGAAATCAATACACATGCGCCAGTCCTCCTGAGTCTTGGGAACCAAGACAGCATTAGAAAGCCATTCAGGGAATTGTATTTCCTGGATATGCTTAGCCCTTAACAGTTTTCCCCCTCAGCTTCTATGACAGCCTCCTTCTCAGGTCCCAAATTGCGTTTCTTCTGCTTTACTGGCTTTGCATCCAAGCTGATGTTGAGGTGATGCTCTGCTACCTCTGGTTCGATCCCTACTAGATCTTCTGGGGACCAAGCAAACACATCCGCGCTGCTTCTCAATAATGCCACTAGATCCGTCAAGGTTTCCGGACTGAGGGTTGTCCCTACTCGAGGAACCGACTCTCATCCCCTGGGGTTATTTCGACCATCATCATCCCTTCCTCTCTATTGGATAGATCTGTCTTTGGCGGCTCTACTCTAGCCCTTTTGTTCTGTCTTTCCTCCTCCTCATTCCTCCTGATGCATTCTACGTAAGTCTGTCGTGAGGCATACTGGTCACCCCTGACCTCTCCCGTTCCGTCTTCCGTTGGAAACTTCATCTTCATATGAAAGACGGATATAACAGCCTGGAACTGGCTCAAGGATGGCCGGCCTAACATGACATTATAAGAAGAAGGTGCATCCACCACCAAGAAATGCACCGTTCTTGTCACCCTATACGGCTCTTCTCCTAATGTTACAAGGAGCCTCACTGCTCCTAAGGGCTTCAGGGCTCCCCCTGCAAAACCAACTAGAGAAGTGGTGACCTCTTCCAGCTCAATATTTATTTTCAACTGCCGAAAGCAATCATAAAACAAAATGTCGGCGGAGCTCCCAGTATCCACAAAAATTCTGCGGACATTATAATTAGCGATAGTTGCCGTTATAACCAGAGCATCCATGTGAGGGGCTAGAATACCATCGCCGTCTTCTGACCCGAAACAGATGTTAGGGGTAGAGGTCATTTGTCCCACGTCCCGTGATTTTCGAACTAGGTCTCGTGCAGCTCTGACATAATTGTGTTGTGTCCGTTTGGAATGCTCCTCAAATTCTCCTCCGGTAATCATCTGGATCTCTCCATGGATGACCTGGGTCTGATAAGATCTTCTTGCCTCAGTACGCACCCTATCTTGGCTGCCCCTATTCGTCAGGGACCGATCATAATTCTTCCTGCCAGACCTGGATTCCTCTCTCTTTATCCGAACATACTCCTTTAGATGGGTACACTGGTCAGTGTCGTGTCCATACTCGTTGTGGAAGCGATAGAAATGATCTGACTTTTCCTTCCTAGGCCTCTGCGAGTAAGTCTTTGGCCACTTCAGGTCTGGATGCTTCTCGATTGCCTGCAAGATTTCTCCCTGTGGGGTTGCTAAAGGAGTGTATTTATCAAAGCGAGGCCTCCCTCCTGACAGGTCTGGCCTAAGTTTTTTTACAGTTCCCCTGTCCTCGCGATCATGCCTCTCTCGCTTCCTCTCTCCCTCATCCTTAATCTTCAAAGCTTCTTCCAGATGGATATAATTTTATGCTCTCTCCAAGAGCTCCCCAAATTTCAGAGGTGGTTTCACCACCAACGACTGAAAGAAATCTCCTCGTCTCAAACCTTGCTCTAGAGCATTCACCAACAGCTCTTCAGACGTAGAGGGCACTTCTAATTTAGCGGTTGTAAACCTGTTGATATAAGCACGGAGGCTCTCATTCTCTTTATGCTTTAAACTGAAAAGTTCAAGCGGCATTTTCTGATATTTTCTGCAGCTCGTGAATTGGTGTAAAAAGGCTGAGCTGAACTCGTCAAAATTGCTTATAGACCTCGGCGGCAGCTGACTAAACCAGAGCTGCGCTGATTTAGTAAAAGTCATCGGGAAGACCCGACACATGACAGCGTCCGAAAATTTATGTAGAGCTGCCGCGATCTCGAATCGACTGAGATGGTCCCACGGGTCCGTAGTCCCATTGTACTCGAAGCATAGGGAGCGATATGAAGCCGGCACATCATCTCGCATAACTTCTTCAGTGAACGGTGTACCCCTTCTCGCTGGAACCACACTACCAGTCGCCATTTTTCTCTTAAACTCCCTCACTTCTTTTTGCAAACTCTGCATTTGTGCRGCCAGACCTGGATTAGTTTGGCCTGAAGTCTCACTGTCAGAGGTGGAGAAGTGCTCTTCCCCATCATGTAAGGGAGCCCGATCCGCCTGCTGTCCTCGTAATGGCTCCGTTCCCGCCACCGGGACAGTCTGCGCTGGTGGTGTGTTGGATGGCGGCGTCGCCATCTCCGCGAACTTCTTTTCTACCGCCGTCTCCACGGCTTTGCCGATCAGCTCCGAGAGCTGCAAAAGGAAGGATTCGTTAAATGAACCACCCGTGGCTGGCACAGATCTACTGAGCGGGGGCGGCGTAGCACCTGGCGGCGGTCCCTGTCGACGGTGCTGTCTCTCCTGGCCCCATCGCCGACGTATCTGTCGACCTGGGTATCCCCCATGGCGCGGCGGAACTAGGGGTTCCACCAAGCTCACCCACCAAGTTCCGCCGTAAGCCGTCTGAAGCCATGAAATAAACAGAAAATCTCACGTCTTAACTTGATCGCTTTCCCACAGACCACGCCAATTTGTTTCAGCCCAAAAAGTGAGCTACCCGAATAATGCTTGAAAGATCAAGAGCTTCCTGAACCTACACCACAAAAACAAGTTAGAAAGGACCACCGGTGGTTTTCCGGTGGAAACCTCTCCAATACTTAAATCAGTAATCGTTTGAGGTGTTTTTCAGAAAGAAAGTAGGAATGCTCAAGAGAAAAATGACATACCTCTCTCAGCCTTGGGGATGAGATATTTATAGTTTCTCCTAACGGGGACCCCAACTGGGATCTCAGGAACACATGGCGCGAATCAGGGGCCGTTACGCAAACAAATTCTGACAAGTGGTCCCACTTGTCTCTTTGCCAGGAATCTGGGAAACAGTTCTCCCTGTCCCAGGTCTTCCTTATTCCTTCTCACAGTCCATAATATCTCGGCCCTTCATTCCTATTGCCCCCGCTGTTCAACAGGTCAACTCTTGCTAACAATGAGGAGGAGCTCTATTCCTCAGGGGACTCAACCAGGTCTATTCCCCAGGTCAGGTTAAACTCCACCCCTGGGACTTCAGCTGGGTATAATCTTCGAACCTTTAGTGCCCTTGAAGATGGCTAAGCCGGGGATCTCAAGCGATAATCATCTCTTCCTAACATTCTATTTTATCGAGAGGACTAGTTAGATCTTTCATAGAGACGGAGTTACTCTACCCCTCTTCTTAAATTATTTGATTATTCTGGGCCAGAGCTACCCCAAACCAGGGTAGGATCGCCGGTGGTCCCCTCCCCGGAGCCGTCGCGTAAGAATCGGCGGAGGAAAAGTTCACGGTAGAGGTGGAGTTCGCCGGAGTTTCCCCTGATGAACTCTCCCTGATGGAGCTGGTTCGGGAAGAAGAAATTGACATAATTAAAGAGTGCGTGAAGAGAGAAAGGGTACCTGGTAATAATTGCTTGAGAGATTACAAGAGGATTACTGGAGGAGCAGAAATCGCCAAAATATTGCAAGGAAAAAGAAGAGGAAGCCTTTAGAGGGTTTTTCAGAAATAGAAATAGAGAATAAAGGAGAAAAGGTATTTGGAGGGACAAAAGGAAGATGGATCAATTTGAAAAACAAAAATCAAGGAAAAAGCGGGATTTGATGGGATCCTCACATTTAATGCGGACAGGGGAGCAGTATTCTATGCAGTGAGCTGGAACGCTAACCGCCCTAGAATGGGACACGTGTCGCTGACCAATCAGATACAATACTTGGAAAGACGTGTGGGTATGGCAACCGTTGGGGGAATATGGGCCGACACCACTAGTGCAAATAATTAGGGCTGTTTTGGGCAGGCGGATATCTCGGGATTCCCCAGTATGAGAAGTCATAAAAAATAAAAGGGCCACATTTATTTCGAAGAAGCCTAGGGATATTACTAATCTACCCCAACTGTTTAGGGGGAGGAGTTAATAGGGCAAAACATATGCCAGACCTGGTTTGGGGTATCCTCTCGATAAAACAGAAAGTTAGGAAGAGATGATTATCGCTTGAGATCCCCGGCTTAGCCATCTTCAAGGGCACTAAAGGTTCGAAGATTATACCCAGCTGAAGTCCCAGGGGTGGAGTTTAACCTGACCTGGGGAATAAACCTGGTTGAGTCCCCTGAGGAATAGAGCTCCTCCTCATTGTTATCAAGAGTTGACCTATTGAACAGCGGGGGCAATAGGAAAGAAGGGCCGAGATATTATGGACTGTGAGAAGGAAATAAGGAAGACCTGGGATAGGGAGAACTGTTTCCCAGATTTCCGGCAAAGAGACAAGTGGGACCACTTGTCAGAATTTATTACGTAACGGCCCCTGATTCGCGCCATGTGTTCCTGAGATCCCAGTTGGGGTCCCCGTTAGGAGAAACTATAAATATCTCAGCCCCAAGGCTGAGAGAGGTATGTCATTTTTCTCTTGAGCATTCCTGCTTTCTTTCTGAAAAACACCTCAAATGATTACTGATTTAAGCATCGGAGAGGTTTCCACCGGAAAACCACCGGTGGTCCTTTCTAATTTGTTTTTGAGGTATAGGTTCAGGAAGCTCTTGATCTTTCAAGCATTATTCGGGTAGCTCACTTTTTGGGCTGAAACAGAAAGCTTATTAAACTGCAACTCATACTCTTCTACAATAAGATTTCCCTGCTTGAGCTCCAAGAACTCGATTTCCTTACGATCATGATACGATTATGGAAAATACTTCCCCATCATTAATTCCTTAAATTGCTCCCAAGTCAATGTGAGAAGTTGTGCGGGAGTTCGCATGCGCTTGTATGCCTCCCACCAGTGGTCAGCATCCTCGATCAACTGAAAGGTGGCACATGAAATCTTTGTGCTCATCGTTGCATGCAATGTGAGTAAAGATCCTGTCCAAACTCCTTAGCCATTCTTCGACCACAACCAGGTCGCCCTGACCATTAAAAGTTGACGGTTTGTACTTCTTAAATTGTCCAACCACTGATGCTATGATAGCTGCAGGGTCTGTGGTGGTGCATTTGGGGCCTGAGCCATCTGCTGAAGCCCTTGTAATATGATAATCAAGGTATGTCATAAGATCGCGTTAGGATCAGCCCCATGTGTTGCATCTTGGTTATTATCCCTGATTTGATTTGCATTTGGGTTACCGCTGGCAGTACGTGAAGGTTGAACACGACGCATTGACAAAAATTTCGATTTTTAGAATACTTAGTTCTGATTTATACGATAACTAAAGCAACGAACACAAAAAGTGCTTCTAATTTGTCCAAGTTGAAGGCCACAACTAGTATACTACGCACATCATAACAACCAAAAAAAGATAAAATATTCATGAGATCATGGGATATTTGATCAAATCATATAACTTTTCTTAATCATAAATCACGAATCATGTCCACTGCATTTAACTCTTTAAAATCTCTACTTTTTTTAAAATGTGTTTAAACGCAATCTAGGCATCTCATTATAATAATGCATCATGAATTTTCAAGTAATGAAATTGTATTACTTACTTGCGGAGTCGGAGCTAGCGGCGGAGGTGGACAATAATAAATTTAAAACTCAAGGATTCTTTATAAAAACTTATTTATGAAAACTAAAATAAATATTTTTCTTAAAAATTAATTTTTTGAGTACCGAGAACAGTAATGCTCTGATACTAATTTTGTAACATTCTAAACATTTAAAGGGATTTATGAGAATTTTTTTTATTGCGGGATAAATAATAATATTACCAATAATGATAACCGAATCCAACGACTCATCAATGGTCCTCAAATAAAATCTAAGTAATTAAAACGGTCTTAAATGCATAAATTTCTAAGAAATAACGATTATTGTCTCAACGTTTCAACTTCAAAGAAACTCAATTTCAAAAGAAATGAAACAAGTCTAAAGTAAATAATATTAAAATCTAATTCATTATCCGCCAACCACATGCTTCGCTCCGAGTTCGCGTGACCTAAAAAAATTATTAAATATAAAAAGGGATGAGCATTCAACTCTCTCAATAGGGAGTACAGTTCATAATAATTGCATAATATCATAGTCCTGGACAATCATATATTTGTTGTGTAATAAATTACACCTCTATGTACAATAAATTATACCTCTGTTGTGCATTGCTGCACCTCTGTCGCTGGGTCATGCGATAATTTTTAAAACTCTCTGGGTCTCATGACTACGTGCACATAAATTTGTGATGAAAATGCCACCTCTAGTTTATACAATTATTAACATAGGCTAAAATATTACTTTAAAATGAACTGTAATATAAAAAGGTTTTAGTTATCCCTACCTCGTTTATGCAGGAAAGTAACTCGACTTGAATGCGACACGTGAAATGTTCCTAGTCCTCAGAATTCTCGTTTCCTAAAAGATGGAACAATTGAATTTTAAGAAGACAATTTAAAAATAAGGTCCAGATTTAAGCTTTGAACAATTAATTTGGCTCAAAGGACAAAAGAATTCCTACAACCTCACCAAGCCCAACCCACTCTTACAAAGTCACAAGGATCAAAAGCCTAGCCCACTAATACTCCTTTATCTCCCCATTCCTCGTCACTTTCTSGCGATTCCCGCTCACAGCACACACCCACGAAGGTAAAACCAACAAACAACACCAAAAATATAAACCCCAACCCCTCTTTGAAAATCAAACCCAACTGTAAATTCAGAAATCTCCGATTTTAAAAGTTGACGGTTTGTACTTCCTAAATTTTCCAACCACTGATGCTATGATAGCTGCAGGGTCTAGTGGTGGTGCATTTGGGGCCTGAGACGTCTGCTCAAGCCCTTGTAATATGATAATCAAGGTCTGTCGTAAGATCGCGTTAGGATCAGCCCCATGTGTTGCATCTTGGTTATTATCCCCGGTTTGATTTACATTTGGGTTGCCACTGGCATTACGTGAAGGTCGAACACGACGCATTGCCAAAAATTTTGATTTTTAGAATACTTAGTTCTGATTTATACGACAACTAAAGCAACGAACACAAAAAGTGCTTCTAATTTTTCCAAGTTTAAGGCCATAACTAGTATACTACGCACATCATAACAACCGAAAAAGGATAAAATATTCATGAGATCATGGATTTTTGATCAAATCATATAACTTTTCTTAATCATAAATCACGAATCATGCCTACTGCATTTAACTCTTTAAAATCTCTACTTTTCTGAAAATGTGTTTAAACGCAATCTAGGCATCTCATCATAATAATGCATCATGAATTTTCAAGTAATGAAATTGTATTACTTACTTGCGAAGTCGGAGCGAGCGGCGAAGGTGGACAATAATAAATTTAAAATTCAAGGATTCTTTATAAAAACTAAAATAAATACTTATCTTAAAAATTAATTTTTTGAGTAACGAGAACCGTAATGCTCTGATACCGATTTTATAACATCCTAAACTTTTAAAGAGATTTATGAGAATTCTTTTGATTGCGGGATAAATAATAGTATTACCAATAATAATAACCAAATCCAACGACTCATCAATGGTCCTCAAATAAAATCTAAGTAATTAAAACGGTCTTAAATTCAGAGATTTCTAAGAAATATTGTCTTAACATTTAAACTTCAAATAAATTCAATTTCAAAAGAAATGAAACAAGTCTAAAATAAATATTATTAAAATCTAATTCATTATCCGCCAACCACATGCTTCGCTCCGAGTTCTCGTGGCCTGAAAAGATTATTAAATATAAAAAAGGAAGAGCTTTCAACTCGCCCAATAGGGAGTACAGTTCATAATAATTGCATAATATCATAGTTATAGACAATCATATCTTTGTGGTGTAATAAATTACACCTCTATGTACAATAAATTATACCTCTGTTGTGCATCGCTGCACCTCTGTCGCTGGGTCATGCGATAATTTTTAAAACTCTCTGGGTCGCATGACTACGTGCACATAAATTTGTGACGAAAATGCCACCTCTAGTTTATATTATTATTAACATAGGCTAAAATATTAAGCACTTTAAAATGAACTGTAAATAAAAAGGTTTTAGTTATCCCTACCTCGTTTATGCAGGAAAATAACTTGACTCGAATGCGACACGTGAAATGTTCCTAGTCCTCAGAATTCTCATTTCCTAAAAGATGGAACAATTGAATTTTAAGAAGACAATTAAAAAATAAGGTCCAGAATTAAGCTTTGAACAATTAATTTGGCTCAAAGGACAAAAGAATTCCTACAACCTCACCAAGCCCAACCCACTCTTACAAAGTCGCAAGGATCAAAAGCCTAGCCCACTAATACTCCTTTATCTCCCCCATTCCTCGTCACTTTCTCGCGATTCCCGCTCACAGCACACACCCACGAAGGTAAAACCAACAAACAACACCAAAAATATAAACCCCAACCCCTCTTTGAAAATCAAACCCAACTGTAAATTTAGAAATCTCYGATTTTAAAACTCAGAATTGATTTAATTTTGAAACACATTCGATTCATCGCAACTCTCACACTCTCTGACACCGCACATAAACAACCGYTGCTCACTCACACTGTCGTCGCCATCCATGGCCGGACCAGAACTAGAAGCGACGGGTCGTGATTGGATGGGTTTTGTTTGACRAGTTACAGGGCCCAGACRTTACTGGTTTGAGGTGAGTGGAACTTGAGGATTCTTGATTTCAGATAGAAGTTGAGTCCGGTTTGATTGAAATTTCTATCGGGTTGACTTGGCTGCARCAGGGGTTGGATAGGTTCGACTCGGTTGACTCGGGGCAGCTAGGCTCAATATTTTATGGTTAAAATTTAGGGTTCTATGATCTCGCCGTTTCTGGAWTAAGGTTTGGTTGACGGGTTTGGCGATGGGTCACAATCTAGCTCTATTAGGGACGGAGGTGGAGTCGCTCGGGTTTGATTATTTCTTATGATTTATGTGAGTTTAAAAAAAATAGATGGTGACCCTGTATGGTTGTGGTCATCGTATGCCCATGAAAATGGAAAACTGATTTAACAAGAAGAATTTGGATTCAGAGGAATTACCTGCCTGAGGAAAAAGATCACGTTGAGATTCGACGACGGGCCTCGAGTTGCTACGAAGGGAGGGTGAAAAACCGACTGCGTAACTGAACTTTGTGTTTCTAAGTTTGTGTAATGGGGGAATTACTTGTGATTGTGATTACGCTAAATGAGAGGTGGCTTGATAATAACATAAGTTTAAGAGTTTAAGAGTCCTAATTTCCTAGGATCATTTTTGATTACTTGCTGAAAAATCTCAGACAAGGTGAACGTTGGGAGAAATATTGCTGATTTCTGAGGTCTAGAATATGCCAATGTAAAGTTCTCTTGTTGGGCCAATCATATAATGAACTCAAGATTTTCAACTTTAAATGTACGGCCCAATAACTTAATCGCATATTATGAAACAAAAATGAATGATATGAACTCTTGACATAAATTAACATGCATGCTACTTATTCGTACATTTTTGTTACGCTTTTGTACATATTTTGAGTTATGTTTGAGTCTTTTTACCGTCTTTTCCAAGTTAAGAATAAGCAGTTTTGCATGATTTTACATTCTTTAATTTTTTTTCTTGACTTTTTGACTTTTCAACCGATAATTGGCCCTTTTGGACCATTTTCCATTTTTTATTCTCTTTCAACTAAATCATTTGACAAGCCCGGGAGATGAAGACAAAGGAATCAGCACTCAAAACAGCCAAAAGAACATTTGTTCGATCGGATGAACTCCATAACCGAATGGATTGACCTTCAAAACACGCACCGGTTGGATATGTGCTATGTCCGGTCGGACAAGAAGATAGAAACATTCATCCGATCGGACTCATGAACAATTCGATCGGACATATACATTACAAACGCAGATTTTTGAGATTCTTCAGTTACGAAATGGCTTTTGAGTCTTTAAAACCCATAAAATCTCAGTGGAAACCCATCCTTTCATCCCTAGACTGGATCCTATACCATTGGAAAAGAGAGTTGACAACTTTCTCTTACCTTTGACTTAGAGCCCTTACGGCAAAAATATATAGAAGTTTGATTGGTTCGTGATAACCGCTGGAGTCGGAGGTTCGTGACAAGCTTCCAGAACTCAGCGAGGTTCATCTCATCCCGGAATAACTGGAGTTAGCAAGGGTTCATCGTAGTATCGTGATAGTGTTTTCTCGAAATTTTGTAAACTCTAAACCTTGATCTTGTTAATTATTTTGGGTTTCATGTTAGATAATAATCTTGTGATATTATGTTTGGATATTTCGATCGAATCATTTATGATTAAATTCTTGTGAACGATTTCTTGAAGATTTGTATTGCGTTAATTAGTTGATCCGTGTTATTGTGATTTGGATGTTTTAGTATGGTTTGTTCTAATTAGAAATCCTCTTGGATAACATTTGGGGAATGCTTATGAATTGTTTGATGAAATGTTCTAATGGTATCGAGTTAGAATAGTTAATGGTTGAATTCGTGAATCAATTAAATAACTCTTGCGAAGAGGTTAACACCCTCGAAGCAAGATAAGTTTCAAATAAAGTTCTCTTAAATTAAGTTCTTTCAAGTTTTCAAAACAAAAACCCCCTTGATCGTGTGTTTAGAATTAGAATTTATGTTTCTATTATAATACATATCGTTGACTCCATACTTCCACTCCTCGAGAGAATCAACCCGGTTTAACTTGCCAGTATACGAGTGACCATGTTCTCTTACGGGCGAACTAACTTGTTTTCAAACATAGACGTGCATTGTTTAACTTGGATTTAATTTTGAAACACAAAAGTTTGGATCAGCTACTAAGTTGTGGACCATCAAACTTTAATTGGGAAAACGGGATGTTACAACCTACCCCCCTAAAATAAATTTTGTCCTCAAAATTCGTTACTCACCAAAAGTTAGAAAGTTCGAGTACTTGGCTCGAATTTCTTCTTCTCGTTCCCATGTAGCTTCATCATTTCTGTGTCGTTGCCACTGTACCTTGATTAAAGATACATCTCGATTTCAAAGTGGGTGAACCTTGTGCTCCAAAATTGCTTCGAGTTCTTCTTGATACGATAGATCCTTGTAGATCATCATCTATTTATGGTTAACCACATGGCTTGGGTCATGACCATACTTCCTCGCCATGGAGATATGAAAGATATTATGTATAGAGGATAACTCTGGCGGTAGTGCTAACTTGTAAGCCAAATCTCCCACACGCTTACGGATCTCAAATGGACCAATGTACCTCCGTCGCAACTTTGCCCCAAATCTAATAACTCCTCTCACAGGAGCTACCTTGAGAAAAACGTGATCTCCAACTTCAAAATGTAGGTCCTTACGACGACAGTCGGCATATGATTTTTGTCTATCTTGAGCTGCTCTAATACTATCTTAAATCTTCGCTATCATCGAAACCGTCCGTTCGATGATCTCGGACCAAAATCTTTCTCTCGACAACTTCAGACCAATAGAGTGGTAACCTACTTCCTCCCGTAAAGTGCATCATACAAAGCCATCCCTATAGTCGCTTGGTAACTATTTTTGCACGCAAATTCTACCAATGGCAAGAGATTTTCCCACTTACCCCCAATGTCAAGAACACGCGCCTTCAACCTATCTTCTAATGTCTGTATCGTCCTCTCCGATTGACCATCTATCTAAGGGTGGTAAGCGGTGCTAAACTTCAGTTTTGTGCCCATAGCACCGTGTAAACTCTTCGAAAACTTATAAGTGAATCTCGTGTCTCTGTCCGACGTGATTGACATCGGAATACCATGCAATCTCACAATTTCACGGATGTACAACTGACCGAACTGATCCATACTAAAAATCATCTTCACAGGCAAGAAGTGTGAATTCTTCGTCAAACGATCCACAACGACCCATATTGCACAGTTTCCCCTAGATGATAATGGTAACCCTACCACAAAATCTATAGTCACGTGTTCCCATTTCCACGTGGGTATCTCTAATAGCTTGAGTAACCTCGATGGTCTCTAGTCTTCACATTTAACTTGCTGACAAACCAAACATTTCTTAAAAAAAAGTCCAATGTCTCTTTTCATACTCCTCCACCAAAAAGATTTCCTCAAGTCATGGTACATCTTCGTACCTCCTGGATGTGCCGTATATGGCGTACTATGTGCCTCTTCAAGAGCTTCTTTCCTTAAGACCTCATCCTTCGGCACACATAGCCTACAATCATAAACAAGGACACCATCTAAGGTTTCTGTGAATCTGTGTATACTTCCCTCGCGGACCCGCGATCTCATCTTTAGCAAAAATGCATCTTTCCCTTGAGCTTCTTTCACTCTATCTCTTAAGGCAGAACGCACTGTCAAAGCCGATAAAATTGCACTCGTATTGCTTGGAGGTGCAATCATTTAGATTTCCAAATTCACAAACTCTTTGATTAAATACTCTTGACACGTTAACAAGCTAGCTACTTGCCCCATAGGTTTTCGACTTAACCCATCCGCTACGACGTTAGCCTTGCTGGGATGATAGTGAATGCAACAGTCATAATACTTGACGAGCTCTAACCATCTCCGTTGACGCATGTTTAACTCCTTCTACGTGAAAATATACTTCAAAATCTTGTGATCGGTATAAATTTCACACTTCACTCCGTAAACATGATGTCTCCATATCTTCAAAGCATGAATCACGACAGCTAACTCCAAATCATGTGTTGGATAATTCACCTTGTGAACCTTCATCTGTCTGGAGTCATAGGCTATTACTTTCCCATGTTGCATCAAGACAAATCCCAACCCTTGCTTGGAGGCATCACTGTAGACCACGAAGCCATCATTACCATTTGGAATCGTCAAGATAAGTGCCAAGGTCAATCTTCTTTTCAACTCTTAAAACTTTCTTTGCATTTATTGGTCCAGACAAACTTCTCATTCTTCCTCGTCGATTGAGTCATTGGCAGTGCGATCTTTGAGAAACCTTCGATGAACTGTCTATAGTAACCGGATAATCCTAAGAAGCTGCGTACTTCACTCACATTAGTAGGTGAAACCAAATTAATCACTGCTTCAACTTTTGATGGGTCGACTTCGATCCCTTGGGAAGTGACAACATGTCCTAGAAAACTCACTCGAGTCAACCAAAACTCGCACTTTGCAAATCTGGCATACAACTTCTCCCTTCTCAGCATTTCTAATATGGTCCTCAGATGTTCTTCATGACGCGCCTCATCTTTTGAGTAAATCAATATATCATCTATGAAGACGATCACAAACTGGTCGAGGTACGGTTGGAAAACTTGATTCATCAGATCCATGAAAACTGCTGGCGCATTTGACAACCTAAAAGACATCACTATGAACTCATAATGTCCGTAAAGAGTTTTAAAAGCTGTCTTGGAGATATCAGACTTCTTGATCCTCAACTGGTGATACCTCGACCTCAAGTCAATCTTTGAGAATACGCTTGCGCCCTTTATCTGGTCGAAAAGGTCATCGATCCGAGGTAGTGGATACTTGTTCTTAATCATAAGGCGACTCAACTCTCTATAGTCGATGCACATCCTCATTGTACCATCCATCTTTTTCTCAAACAGCACAGACGCCCCCCAAGTTGAGACATTAGGTAGGGTAAAACCATTGTCTAATAATTCCTGTAGTTGCTCTTTCAACTCTTGTAGCTCCTTAGAGCCATCCGGTATGGTGCTTTAGAGACTGGTGCTGCTCCCAGTAGCAACTCAATGTTGAGATCTACCTGCCTGACTGGAGGGGCTCTTGGTAGTTCATCTGGAAAGACATCCTTGTATTCTCGCACAATCGGAACATCGGATTGTGTTGGCTTGGACGACCGAGTATCCATGATGTTCACTAAGTACCCTTGGAAGTCTTCATTCTTCAACATCTTCATTGCCTTCATGCCTGAAACTACGCACAGAACGACTCTACTCTTGGTGCCTTGTAAAATGACTTCCTTCTCGTCAGGCTTCTTGATAATCACTTTTCTCTCACAACAAAGAATACTAGCATGGTTATCCCTTTACTAATCCATGCCTAGAATGACGTCAAAGTCCTTCATTTCTAATACATAAAGATCGGCCCTCAAAGTGTTTATACCAGAGTTTAATTTAACATTTTTACAAAAATGACCACTCTTAATCGTTTCACCAAAGAGTAAACCAACATCCAAAACATCATCGTAGACAACACGAGCATGACCGACTCTAGTGAAAAACTTCGCAAAAATAGATGAATGTGTAGCACCAGAATCAAACAACACTAAAGCAGGAACGTCAAAAATAGTAAGCATACCAGTCATAACATCCTCATCCTCATTCTGAACATGTCCTGCCAAAGTAAAAACTCTAGCATTGCCTTTCTTGTCATTTTTCATTAGCTTTAGTTGTTGTGTGCAGTAAGTCGCTATATGTCCCATCTGCTCGTAATTATAACAGACTTTCCTCCCATACAAACACTTTCCTCCATGATTCTTGCCACACTTAGTGCACAGAGTCCTTCCGGATAAAGCATTTCTCACGACGTTCTCAACGATCTTTCCCTTCTTATACTCCAAATTACCTCTTCCCTTAATCTGCTGATCTCTAGTTCTCGGAGTAGTCATCACCATGTTCAATCGAGAGGATATGGCTTGTGCACGTCTGACCACCTCAGTATAGGTCCCCAACATCTACCCAGCCATTATACTACTAATGTGTAGGCATAGGCCCCGTTCGAATCTACTCGCCTTCTTCTCATCAGTGTTAACCAAATGCACGGCAAAATGAGAAAGCTTATCAAACTGCAACTCATAATCTTCCACAATAAGATTTCCCCGTTTGAGCTCGAAGAACTCGGTTTCCTTACGATCACGATACGATTATGGAAAATACTTCCCCATCATYAATTCCTTAAATTGCTCCCAAGTCAATGCGAGAAGTTGTGCGGGAGTCCGCATGCGCTTGTATGCCTCCCACCAGTGGTCAGCATCCYCGATCAACTGAAAGGTGGCACATGAAATCTTGTGCTCATCGTTGCATGCAATGTGAGTAAAGATCCTGTCCAAACTCCTTAGCCATTCTTCGACCACAACCAGGTCGCCCTGACCATTAAAAGTTGACAGTTTGTACTTCCTAAATTGTCCAACCACTGATGCTATGATAGCTGCAGGGTCTGGTGGTGGTGCATTTGGGGCCTGAGCCGTCTGCTGAAGCCCTTGTAATATGATAATCAAGGTCTGTCGTAAGATCGCGTTAGGATCAGCCCCATGTGTTGCATCTTGGTTATTATCCCTGATTTGATTTGCATTTGGGTTGCCGCTGGCAGTACGTGAAGGTCGAACACGACGCATTGCCAAAATTTTTGATTTTTAGAATACTTAGTTCTGATTTATACGACAACTAAAGCAACGAACACAAAAAGTGCTTCTAATTTTTCCAAGTTTAAGGCCACAACTAGTATACTACGCACATCATAACAACAGAAAAAAGATAAAATATTCATGAGATCATGGGATATTTGATCAAATCATATAACTTTTCTTAATCATAAACCACGAATCATGTCTACTGCATTTAACTCTTTAAAATCTCCATTTTTCTAAAAATATGTTTAAACGCAATCTAGGCATCTCATCATAATAATGCATCATGAATTTTCAAGTAATGAAATTGTATTACTTACTTGCGAAGTCGAAGCGAGCGGCGGAGGTGGACAATAATAAATTTAAAACTCAAGGATTCTTTATAAAAACTTATTTATGAAAACTAAAATAAATACTTTTCTTAAAAATTATCTTTTTGAGTACCGAGAACCGTAATGCTCTGATACCAATTTTATAACATCCTAAACTTTTAAAGGGATTTATGAGAATTTTTTATATTACGGGATAAACAATTGTATTACCAATAATGATAACCAAATCCAACGACTCATCAATGGTCCTCAAATAAAATCTAAGTAATTAAAACGGTCTTAAATGCAGAAATTTCTAAGAAATAACGATTATTGTCTCAACGTTTCAACTTCAAAGAAACTCAATTTCAAAAGAAATGAACAAGTCTAAAATAAATAATATTAAAATCTAATTCATTATCCGCCAACCACATGCTTTGCTCCGAGTTCGCGTGACCTGAAAAAATTATTAAATATAAAAAAGGATGAGCTTTCAACTCGCCCAATAGGGAGTACAGTTCATAATAATTTCATAATATCATAGTTCTGGACAATCATATCTCTGTAGTGTAATAAATTACACCTCTATGTACAATAAATTATACCTCTGTTGTGCATCGCTATGTACAATAAATTATACCTCTGTTGTACAATAAATTATCTCTCTGGGTCGCATGACTACCTGCACATAAATTTGTGACGAAAATGCCACCTCTAGTTTATACAATTATTAACATAAGCTAAAATATTACGCACTTTAAAATGAACTGTAAATAAAAATGTTTTAATTATCCCTACCTCGTTTATGCAGGAAAATAACTTGACTTGAATGCGACTCGTGAAATGTTCCTAGTCCTCACAATTCTCGTTTCCTAAACGATGGAACAATTGAATTTTAAGAAGACAATTTAAATATAAGGTTCGGAATTAAGCTTTGAACAATTGATTTGGCTCAAAGGACAAAAGAATTCCTACAACCTCACCAAGCCCAACCCACTCTTACAAAGTCGCAAGGATCAAAAGCCTAGCCCACTAATACTCCTTTATCTCCCCATTCCTCGTCACTTTCTCGCGATTCCCGCTCACAGCACACACCCACGAAGGTAAAACCAACAAACAACACCAAAAATATAAACCCCAACCCCTCTTTGAAAATCAAACCCCAACTGTAAATTTAGAAATCTCCGATTTTAAAACTCAGAATTGATTTAATTTTGAAACACATTCGATTCATCGCAACTCTCACACTCTCTGACACCGCACATAAACAACCGCTGCTCACTCACACTGTCGTCGCCATCCATGGCCGGACCAGAACTAGAAGCGACGGGTCGTGATTGGATGGGTTTTGTTTGACGAGTTACAGGGCCCAGACGTTACTGGTTTGAGGTGAGTGGAACTTGAGGATTCTTGATTTCAGATAGAAGTTGAGTCCGGTTTGATTGAAATTTCTATCGGGTTGACTTGGCTGGCAACAGGGGTTGGATAGGTTCGACTCGGTTGACTCGGGGCAGCTAGGCTCAATATTTTATGGTTAAAATTTAGGGTTCTATGATCTCGCCGTTTCTGGATTAAGGTTTGGTTGACGGGTTTGGCGATGGGTCACAATCTAGCTCTATTAGGGGACGGAGGTGGAATCGCTCGGGTTTGATTATTTCTTATGATTTATATGAGTTTAAAAAAAATAGATGGTGACCCTGTATGGTTGTGGTCATCGTATTGCCCATGAAAATGGAAAACTGATTTAACAAGAAGAATTTGGATTCAGAGGAATTACCTGCCTGAGGAAAAAGATCACGTTGAGATTCGACGACGGGCCTCGAGTTGCTACGAAGGGAGGGTGAAAAACCGACTGCGTAACTGAACTTTGTGTTTCTAAGTTTGTGTAATGGGGGAATTACTTGTTGATTGTGATTACGCTAAATGAGAGGTGGCTTGATAATAACATAAGTTTAAGAGTTTAAGAGTCCTAATTTCCTAGGATCATTTTTGATTACTTGCTGAAAAATCTCAGACAAGGTGAACGTTGGGAGAAATATTGCTGATTTCTGAGGTCTAGAATATGCCAATGTAAAGTTCTCTTGTTGGGCCAATCATATAATGAACTCAAGATTTTCAACTTTAAATGTACGGCCCAATAACTTAATCGCATATTATGAAACAAAAATGAATGATATGAACTCTCGACATAAATTAATATGCATGCTACTAAGTTGTGGACCATCAAACTTTAATTGGAAAAATGGGATGTTACAATACACACACACACACACACACACACACACACACACACATATATATATATATATATATATATATATATATATATATATATATATATATATATATATATATATATATATATTACTTTTTTAATTATTCAAATATTTTTAAAATATTTTTTTATAATCTTCATATAACTTATGAGAAACTTTATATGAAATTAGTTTAACACTCTATATTACACGGGATTTATCAAAAAGATAAATATAAGAAATATTTATGATAATTAAAAAATTTTAACTCAAGAAATTTAAAGGATGTATTCTAACCTATTTCTTGTACATTTATGATCTATTTATTAATTATTATGATTATTAAATGAAATTTTATTTTAATATTAAGCTTGAATTCATTAATAATTTTACTTACATAAAAGAAAAATTCAAAAGATGTCACATTTTAAACCGGTGTCTAATCAATATTAATTAATAATAAAATTTATTATTATTATTATAAAATTTTATATTTTTATGTTTGGAATGAATTCATTAATATTTAGTTACATACTTATATTATTGCAAATAACTCTTAATTTACCTATATATAATATTTAAAATCTAAAAATAAAATTATTTTAACTTTTATTATAAATAAAATCTATTTAATTATTTCCATAATAAAGCTTTTTTTGTAATTAAAACTATTTCATATCTAATTTGTCTTTAAATTGAAATAACTAATTTAGATCTTTTTTACTAATTATATATGACTTATTTATATTTTTTTATTAGAAGAATAAAAGGAAAGTATTGAATTAAATAAAAGATAAATATTGAATTAGGCAAAATATAATAAAAAGAAAAGATTATATTAGGTAAGAAACAATAAAGTAAAGTATTAAATTGAATATATATATTAGGCTCGGATGACACATAAGCAACCGAAACACCAGGATTTTTTACTTACCTAGGGAAACATACGAAGCAGACATATATATATATATATATATGTATGTATATATATATATATATTAGAAGGATTTTACATTAATATATAGAGGTATGATATCAAAATTAAATAGTCACAAAAATTATTTTGGGAAAATATATCGCTTTGTATCAATAAACATATATTTGTAAAAGGCGGCTTCTCTAGACCGCTTGACCAGGGTTATGCCTTTGAGGCTGAGTTGGAGGCCGCGATTATTACGGTCGAGGAGGCTTATCAGAGAGGCTGGAGACGGATTTGGTTGGAATCTAATTCGACTTATGTGGTGGAGCTTTTTGTGAAGCGTAGCCTGAATGTTCCATGGCGCTTCCTGGCTCGTTGGCGTCGGATTCTTTTTATCACTACCTCGATCGAGTTCATGGTTTCGCATGTTCATCGAGAAGGCAATCGCGCTGCTGATGCGCTTTCCAAATTCGATTCTCCTCGTTATGACTGGTTCACATCACCCCGGCGTTTCTCTTGGATCTGGTGAATGATGATATTCTGGGTAAAATGGTGTACCGTTATCACGATCTTGATATCAGCCCCTCGGATGGCAGTCTAATCTCGGTCCGACAGAGGACCTTGGTATTGCTGCTTTCTGGATCACGACCTTCTTGTTGCAGCCTATTCTTTATTTTTAGCCGACATGTGGCTCTTAGAGTTTTTCATTGCTCTGCCCTATTCTTTCTACCATTGGCGTGGGGAGGGTACTCTTTCCTCTACGAGGGTTTCTCCCACAAGGGTGGGTTTATCTCGAGGGGTTTTAATGAGGCCTGAACAGATGCCTTTGGTCAAGGAACAGACGTCGTGATCTTTATTTGTGTTAACACTTTTTCTACTTTTTAATAAAATCTTGCACTTTATTAAAAAAAATGATAGTTCATCTCTAAAAACTCAGATTTTATAACATTCGACGATCTTTCATCGATTATGGAGACCTGACGCAGTCTACTGTGGCGAGTCGCGACTGACTTAATCTGTGGCCTTTCGCTCACATTGCCCAAATCTCTAATCCAGTCGAAGCTTCATTAGTCTTTGTTAAATTATTTCCCCTTTTCAAGGATTTTCTGATTATTTGGTTAGTTATTGTTCTTAATTTCATTTTCGCGAATCTTGCAGTAATTTGGTAAATCATCGTTCTATCTTCCCAAATTCTCCAGTTTTTTGGTAAATTGTTGCTCTTTTCCCCAATATTCTTCAGTAATTTGGGGAATTATTGTTCTTTCCCCCAATTCTCCAGTAGTTTATTGAAAATATTCGGCCTTTATACTAGCGTATTTGAGAATCGAGATCGAAGGGGTTGAACTAAAGTCGAATTATATTTATTAACTAAACTAGTTTAACACCGGTGTATTACACGAGATTTGTGAAAAATAAATGTAAGAAATATATCTAGAATTACAGAGTTTTAAATAAAAAATAAAAAATTCAAATGATGTATTCTCAACCCGTGCCCTTGTGCATGTCTAATCTATTTATTAATTATTGTATATTAAATAATTTTATTTTTTAATATTTAGATTAAATTCGTTAATAATTTTATTTATATACTTATGAAAATTTAAAAGATGTCATATTTTCAACCAATGTTTAATCTCTATTAATTATTATAATTATTATTAAATTATTAATACTTAGATTAAATTCGTCAATAATCATTAGTTACATACTTTGAAAATTTCAAAATTTATTACTCTCAACCTGTATCGCATTGTACCAGTTTCCAATTAATATTTATTAATTATTATTTTATAATTTTATTGTTTTATGGTTAATTGAATTCAATACTAATATTTAGTTACATACTTAGATTATTGCAAATAACTCGACTTGCTTTGAAAAACTCAAAAGCTAATACTCTCAACCTGTGTCGCATTGTACCGGTTTCCAATCAATATATATTAATCATTATTATATAGTATTATATTATTATGGTTAACTAAATTCACTACTAATACTTAGTCACGTACTTAGATTATTTCAAATAACTCGTAAATTTACTTATATTTATATTTAAAATCCTAAAAATAAAATTATTTTAATTTTAATTATAAATACAACTTATTTAATTATTTTATAATTAAGTATTATTTGTAATTACATTATTGCATATCTAATTTGTTTTTTGTTAAAATAACAAATTTAGATTTTTTTACTAATAATATATGACTTATTTATGTTTTTATATAAGGAGAATAAAATAAAAATATTGAATTAGGCAAAATATAATAAAAAAATATTAAATTAGGTAAAATATAATAATAAAAGAAAAATATTAAATTAGAAAAATACAATAAAAGAAAAATATTAAATTAGGTAGGTATTAGACTCGAATAGTAATTTAAGATGGTTTTGTATTAATATAAAATATTAATATTAGGTAGGGAAATCAATTTTTATTAATATTTCTATGTTATTATAATTATTGATACTATATGTATATACTAGTATTGTGCCCGTGCGTTGCACGATAATTTTTCTTTTTATTTTATATAAAATAAAAATAATTATTTTAAATATTTTAAAGAATTTAAATAAGTAATTGTATATATGTATACTTAAGTTATATGTGTGTGTATTTTGGTGAGAACCATCACTGGTTCTCAAATCAGAGATGGTTTTTATCATAACTGCTCCATATATATATAAATCATCTAAATATTATTTAAAGATCGAACAGTATTGAAAATAATATAACCTGGTTCATAAAAGAATTGTTATTAGACGAAATGTAGTTTATAAATTATGAAAAATTTTCTTATCCACAACTTTTGTAGTTTTGTTACAATGTTTATTCTCATCATCGTCGATCAATATTTTTAAACCCTAACAATTGGTCACCCTTGATATCAAGGCTGACAAATAAGTCGTGTCGGGTTCTTATCGGGCCGGCACAATAAGGCACGACACGATAATCATAGGCATGAACACTACACGATAAGCTTATCGGGAATATAATCTAAACCCGAATCACGACACGCTAAAAAAATGAAAACTACGACACGGTACGATAGGCACGATAAACAAAAATACTGAATTTATTTAATCTTACCCGTTAAGCACATTAGGCCCGTTAATTAATAAAATACATGATTTTCTTAATAGATATAATACATATCTATAAAATTATCAATACAAATTGTCAAATACATTTAAAATTATAATATGACAAACGTACTAATGATAAATTAAAGATACAAATACTAACAATGAGTAAATGAATATAAAAGGGGGAAATTAAAATATTATCGAGTCTTATCGTATTTATCGGGTTAGCGCGTTATCAACTCATTACTTAACGTGTCTTGTCGTGTCAGCCCGATAAGGCACGAATCCAATGAGCCTCAACCCATAGCCTATTATTTTGTATTGTGTTCGTGTCGATCAATCATGTCGTGCCTCATTTTTTCACCCCTACTTGATATAGCAATGTACAACTGATCATGTCTGAAAAATGAATTTTTCAAGAAAAGTCCAACGTGAGAGAGAGATTGTCCTTGAATTTTGTTGATTATCATAGTATATGACACAATCAGAGGAAATTGCCGCCGTTGGAACTTGAAAGGCAATCTCAAATTAGATGGTGTGACAATCATTTTAGGGATGAACAACAATTCACCTGCATTGCTTCCTTGAGAGATATTAGCCTATACAATATGATCGTCAAGTTTTGTAACAACATACATTACACAACACAAGGATATGAATCAATATTTCTCAAAAACATGAGTGGAATTCTAATTTTTAGTTTTAGCTCATAGTTCGGCAATCCATAACACTTAATACTGTTTAGAAACTTTGGTGAGTGGACGTCCTACAATATGTCAATGTTTGAATCGGAACTTTAATTCTCCATCATTTTATGACATCCTATATTTATTAATCAAATCGACGACATCAAGTGTTAGGGATTGAATAACACGACCCTCCAAATAAGCGAAACATTCAGTAGTTTTTTCAAATTATGGATATGTGTTGGCCACAATTGACGGAACATGGTCATCATCATCTTTCAATAATAGATAACCTGGATTTCAATTTGAGTGATACCATCATTTGGTCCTCCTACTATTTTATCTTGTATACTATTTATTGAATTGACAATTTTTTTTAACTTGACACAATCGGGATCTGAATTGTGATTTTGCAGCACCACATTCTTGGTCAACTTCAAAACCATGTAATGACTCCATAAATGCAAAGACTTGATCATCATGTGAAATATGTATGGCCCAGCGCCATTTGGAACAACAGGCAAAATTTGATGAAAATCTCGAGAAAGAATTATTATTTTGTTACCAAATGAAAGCTGCGTATTATAATTATTTTGCGATCTCATCACGTCTTTTAGTGTTTTGCCCAAAGTATCAGAATAATGGCTATGCATCATTGGAGATTCATCTCAAATAATGAGATGCGCATCCACCATTAATTTTGCAAGTGGAGTACCAGGAAACATCGATATCTTGTTGGATATTAAAAGGAACCCTTAATCCAGAATGCCTAATTTTTCTTTTCGAAATAAGAGAAGTTATGTCGTTAGATATTACATTAACAATTCCACTATTAGATTTGTAGAAAGCGTCCTCTGTATCCATAGATGAGAAATACACCACCCTTGGTTAAATGTATTGCATCCATGACTTTATCAATATTAGCAGAAAATGTATTAAATATTTAAATAAGTAATTGTATATATGTATACTTAAGTTGTATGTATGTATGTATGTATGTATGTATGTATGTATATATGTATATATGTATGTATGTATGTATGTATGTATGTATGTATGTATGTATGTATTTCGGTGAGAACCATCCCTAGTTCTCACACCATAGATGGTTTTTACCGAAACCACTCCCTAAATATAATACATCTAAATATTATTTAAAAATTGAATAATATTGAAAATAATATAACCTGTTCATATAATGATTGTTATTAGATGAAATGTACTTTACAAATTATGAAAAATCTCCTTATACACAACATTTATAATATTATTACTGCGTTTATTCTAATCATCGCCGATCAATATTTTTAAACCCTTACAATTAGTCACACTTGATATAGCAGCGTACAATTAACCATGACTGAAAACTGGCTTATTTAGAAAAATATTTGTTTGGTAATTCTAAACTTTTGCAACACCATCATCTCCAAAAACATTTGTTTGATCATTATAAACAAATTACTTTACTATCCAGCATGGATTGTAGGTATGCTGCAAATTTGGTATGAAGAGAATTTTTTACATTGTTACCTCTACATAGTGAGCAAATAATAGTATAAGTATACGAAACAAAATATGAATATTCAAATGAAGTTAAAGTGATTGGTATGTAAAATGTAAATGCATATCTAATGAAATTATCTAGATTTTGAATTTCGATATAAATTAATTATGTCATGAATGCTTTCAAGATTACCGTCATTAGTAACATTTAATTTTAGAGGCGACTTTCCCTTCTTGGTTTTGGGATTAGTTGATGTTTTTACGAACCTAATATAGTTGATGCCACAGTGTTCATTCCACTCGATGCTAGTTTCACACTTGTGTTGTTTTGCATGATTATTGAGATAGTAACAAAATACATTATTTTATAAAATCAATTTAATCAAAAGTATTGAATTGTAATAATATTTTATAAATAAAGCCAATAAAACAAATGCTACATTGTATTGCACTGTGCAATTTTGCATATTTTATTTAAACAAGTGGTCAAATTATTTTTGAGAAAAAATGACAAATTTCATATTACTGGACTCACAATAAAAACCAACATATACATATACATATATTCAAATGATCTTATTAATTCATTTATATATTAATTAGGGTATCCATCCTAATTATGTTAATAAAATTCTTACATAATTAAAAAAGAAACTAAATTATCATTAATATTAAATATTATTTATGAGATCAATTCAAATAAAAAAAAGTATTGAATGACAATAATATTTGATAGATAACACGTTGATAGCCAATAAAATATATACTAAATTATGTTATCATTTTTATATAATCTAATTTAAAAAAGTGGTCAAATTACTTTTGATGTTATTTGGACTTACAATTAAAAAAAAACAAAAAAAACATAAAATAAAATAATATTTATATGTACGTGTGTGTGTGTATATATATATATATATATATATATATATATATTTAAAGGATCTTGTTATTTTTAATATTAATTAGGGTATTTATCCGAATTATATTAAGTAAATTCCTATATAATTAAAAAAAAAATCCTACGTGACTTTTTATCTCTCTTACATGGTTTTTTAGGTCTACTATAATTTCGTGTGAAGATAAATTTTTTTCCTCCGCACAATGAGCAGATGATAGTATCAGTAAATTAAATATAAATATTATAATGATGTTGAAGCGATTAGTATGTAAAATATAAATGCATACCTAAGAGAACAAATTCGGTTTTGAACTTCAATCGATATTAAGTATGATATTAATGCTTTCAAAATTACGGTTTTTAGCGGTCTTCCCCTTTTTTTGTTTTTGAATTAGTTGATATTTTTTAAAATATATTGTAGTTGATTTCATAATATTCATCCCACTTGGTGCTGGGTTTGCACTTGTATTGTTTTAAGTGGTTTTTGAGATATAATATACATTATTTTTTGAAACCAATTCAAATAAAAAAGTGTTGAATTGTAATAATATTTTATAAACCACATGTTGATAGCAATAAAAATAATATCAAATTATATTATATTGTGCATTTTCGTATAATTTAATTAAATAAAGTGATCAAGTTATTTTTGAGAAAAAATGACAAATTTGATATTGTTGGACTTGGAATGAAAAAAATAATGAAAAAACGTAAAAGAAAAAAACTCATAATAAAAATTAAAATAACATATAAATGATTCTATATATATATAATATTAATTCTTATTTTTATAATGTTAATTATATATATATATATATATATATATAATTAACATTATATATATATATATAATATTAGTTCTTATTATAATGTTAATTAGAGTATCTATCCTAATTATGTTAAGAAGATTCCTACATAATTAAAAAAAGAAATTAATCGTAGGTGAATCAAATCATCATTAATATTAATTATGGTATCTATCATAATTATGTTAATAAAATTCTACATAACTAAAAAAAGAAAATAATTCTAAGTGGTATTTTTTCTCTCTCTCCTACTCATCTGTTTTTTTCTCTCTCCAGACCTCTCTTTTAATATATACTAGTATTATACCCGTGCGTTGCACAATAATTTTTTATTTTATTTTATGAAAAGTGAAAATAAATATTTTAAATGTATTAAAATATTTAAATAAGTAATTGTATATATGTATACTTAAGTTCTCTCTCTCTCTCTCTCTCTCTCTCTCTCTCTCTGTGTGTGTGTGTGTGTGTATGTGTTTATTTGAGTAAGAATTATCACCGGTTCTCACACCAGAGATAGTTTTACCATAACCGCACCCTATATATAAATCATCTAAATATTATTTAAAATCGAACATTATTCAAAATGATATAACCCGATTCATAAGAGGTTTGTTATTAGAAGAAATATACTTTTAAAATTATAAAAAAAAATTCTTATACACAACATTTTTAGTTTTATTACTATGTTTATTCTCATCATCGTCGATCAATATTTTAAACCCTTGCGATTGGTCACCCTTGATATATCAATGTATAACTGACCATGAATGAAAATTGGCTTATTCAGAAAAAGTCCAACGTGAGAGAGAGATTATCCTTGAATTTTGTTGATCATCATAGCATATGACACAATCAGAAGAAATTGTCATCGTTGGAACTTGAAAGGCAACCTCGAATTGGATGGTGTGACGGTATATTTTAGGGATTAATAACAACTCACCTACATTGCTGCCTTGAGAAATATTAGTATTTACAATATGATCGTCAAGTTAACAACCAACATTACAAAACATAAGGTAATGATCGGTATTTCTCAACAACATGAGTGGAATTCTAATTTTTAGTTTTAGCTCATAGTTCGGCAATCCATAACATTTAATGGTGTTTAGAAACTTAGGTGAGTGGACGTCCTACAATATTTCAATGTTTGAATCGAATTTGCATGCATTATCAGAGCTAAGATATACTTTATATTCTCCATCATTTTATGATATTATATATTTATTAATCAAATCAACGACATCAAGTATTGGGGAAAGAATAACACGACCCTTCCAAATAAGCAAAGCATTTAGTAGTTTTCCCAAATTGTGGATATGTGCTCGCCACAATTGACAGAACATGGTCACCGTCATCTTTCAATAATAGATAACCTGGACTTCAATTTGAACGATGCCATCATGTGGTCCTCCAACTATTACATCTCCTATACTATTTATCGAGTTGACAAATTTCTTTAACTTGACACAACTAGGATCTGAATTGTGATTTTGCAGCACCACATTCCTGGTCTACTTCAAAAGTATGTAATGAGTCCAAAAATTAGAAGATTTGATCACTGTGTGAACTATGTCTGGTCTAGTGCCTTTTGGAACAATCGACCAAACTCAATGAAAATCTCCACCAAGAATTATTATTTTGTTACCAAATGGAAGTTGTGTATTAGAATTATTTTGCAATCTCATCACATGTTTCAATGTTTTGTCCAAAGTTTCAAAATAATGGCTATGCATCATTAGAATTTCGTCCCAAATAATGAGATGTGCATCCACCATTAATTTTGCAAATGAAGTACAAGTAATGATCGAGATCTTGGTTGATATGAAAAGTAACCCCAAATCGCCTAATTCTTCCTTTCGAAAGAAGAAGAGAAGTCATGTCATTAGATATTATATTAAGAACAATTCCACTATTAGATTTAACAGTTGTGGAAAAAGTCCTCTGTATCAATAGATGAGAAATACACTACCCTTTGTTAAATGTACTGCATCCATGACTTTATCAATTTTGGCGGAATATAGTAACTTCATACTAATGAAAACAAACATAGTTTCCTAGGTGTCCATTCTTTTATATTTGAGTACTAAAAAAAGTTTTTAGGAAACTCAACATAAGGAAAACTTCGTGCTTCCAGATTTTTCTTATTTGCCTCGAACCAACCTAAAACATGCTATAGTGTTTTTGACTTGCGTTTCATTGTGTTCAACTGATCATTATCATTATACAATACATTATGCTCTTTTGGAAGATGAAAACTCAAACACATGATAGGTGGAGTTTTATACTGAATTACATAAACTAATATTCTCCATGTCACTTCGCATGGAGAAATGTACTAACAATCATAATACATGTTGATATCATCAATCTTTTTATCCTCTGCATTGCCACATTTGTTCTGATAGAATGTTATAGTGAACATATAGTTACATTTATCAACATATTTGAACAAATACTTGATAGATCTGAATTGGTATCACTATTTAACATTTAAATGAGTTACACAATTCAATAATAGATAAAAATTATGTGAAACAACCCTCTGGAGAACCGCTAGTAAATATCGCGGGCAAGACAACATGAGTACCAACACTTGAGCCATCTGTTTCACCTCATAACACTACATCAACAATCTCACTATACATCTCACTTCATAATTTTTCATGAGTTCTGACGTACCAAAATTTTGAAGATTCAATAATCGTATATACATCAATTATGAATTGCTGTGTGAATCGTCAACTATATAGAATAGTGAGTATCTTTGTGTCTCTTTCATACAATCGGTGAGAAAAGAACTTCATCTGACTCACATATTATTTACCCTTGCCTTTAGGTTTTTGAGGTTTAGAAAAAGATATGTCTTCCATGTGGTTGTCTTCACCACATGGAAATAGTAATGGATAGTGTAGAGCAATGTACGAAGGCTGCAACTCGTTGATACATTTCAAATTAATAGATTTCTTTTCTACTGGGATTCTCTTGCTACCACATTGTGGATACATACCACCAACAACCAATAGATAAGTAGTTCATCTTTTTATGAATATATTATAGTTGATGCCACAGTGTTCATTCCACTCGATGCTGGTTTCGCACTTATATTGTTTTGCATGATTACTGAGATAGTAACAAAATACATTATTTTAAGAAATCAATTCAAACCAAAAGTATTGGATCGTAATAATATTTTATAAATAACATGTTATTAGTTGATCTTTTTACGAATCTATTATAGTTGATGCCACAGTGTTCATTCCACTCAATGCTGGTTTTGCACTTGTATTGTTTTACATGATTACTGAGATAGTAACAAAATTTTAAGAAATCAATTCAAATCAAAAGTATTGTATCGTAATAATATTTGATTAATAACATGTTATTAGTTGATCATTTTACGAATCTATTATAGTTGATACCACAGTGTTCATTCCACTCGATGTTGGTTTCGCACTTGTATTGTTTTGCATGATTACTGAGATAGTAACAAAATACATAATAATATTTGATAAATAACATGCTGATAGCCAATAAAACAAATAATACATTGTATTGCATTTTGCAATTTTGCATACTTTAATTAAAACAGTGGTAAAATTATTTTTGATAAAAAGTAACAAATTTGATATTTTTGAACTCACAATAAAAAACAAAATAATATATATATATATATATTCAAATAATATTATTAATTTTTTAAATATTAATTAGGGTATCCATCCTAATAATGTTAAGAAAACTCCTACATAATTAAAAAAAACTAAATCATCATTAATATTAAACATTATTTATTAGATCAATTCAAATA